>CM068373.1:388771181-388851181 GCA_034769895.1 Magicicada septendecula
TGCCAGAGACAATACCGCTGTAATGTACGAGTATTATGTTCCCAGCGATAGTAATGGGCACGTACACCGAGTGATGACCTTGATCGCAGCATAGCCGTTGCGGTTGTCAGTCGCGAACGAAAGCGATGTGCCGATCGACGCCACTTAACTACATTAAGTACTTAAATAATCCATCACACATACACACACGCGCGCGCGCGCGCGAAAACAAGGGAATGTTTGTTTAGAGCATATGCATTAAGTTTCCATGCGGATTTTTACTTACATATTTCCTTAAGGAATGGAAAATCGTGTTCGAGATTATTGCAGATTCTGATTCTACTACACTCAAAACATGAAAAAAAGTCGTTTTCCGAAAAGTGTCTGTGTGTGTGTCTGTGTGTCTGTGTGTCTGTCTGTGTGTGTGTCTGTAGATTTTTTTTCTATGGCAAACGATAACTGCCGCAAATTCAAACAGAATCAAATAATTTTTTGCATACAGCCCTGATTTGTAGAGGACTCGCGACCTATTGTTTTTGGTGAAGATCGGTTGAAGGAAAGGGGTAGTTTACCTGCAACGGTTTTTTTTTATCAAGGGAAATTTTTTTTTTTTGGCAAACGATAACAGCCGCAAATTCAAACAGAATCAAATAATGTTTCGTATACAGCCCTGAATTGTAGAGTTCTCAAGACCTTTTGTTTTTGGTGAAGATCGGTTAAGGGAAAGGGGTGGTTTACTTGTAACGTTTTATGTTTTAACAAGGGTATTTCCTATGGCAAACGATAACAGCCGCAAATTCAAACATAATCAAAAGATTATTTGCATACAGCCCTAAATTGTAGAGTTCTCAAGACCTATTATTTTTGGTGAAGATCGGTTAAGGGAAAGGGGTAGTTTACCAACAACGTTTTTTTAACAAGGGTATTTCATATGGCAAACGATAACAGCCGCAAATTCAAACAGAATCAAATAATTTTTTGCATACAGCCCTGATTTGTAGAGTACTCGCGACCTACTGTTTTTGGTGAAGATCGGTTGAGGGCAAGGGGTAGTTTACCGGAAACGGTTTTTTTTATCAAAGGAAATTTTTTTTGGCAAACGATAACAGCCGCAAATTCAAACAGACTTAAATAATGTTTCGTATACAGCCCTGAATTGTAGAGTTTTCAAGACCTATTGTTTTTGGTGAAGATCGGTTAAGGGAAAGGGGTAGTTTACCTGTAACGTTTTATGTTTTAACAAGGGTATTTCTTATGGCAAACGATAACAGCCGCAAATTCAAACAGAATCAAAAGATTATTTGCATACAGCCCTACATTGCAGAGTTCTCAAGACCTATTGTTTTTGGTGAAGATCGGTTAAGGGAAAGGGGTAGTTTACCTACAACGTTTTTTTGACAAGGGTATTTTCTATGGCAAACGATAACAGCCGCAAATTCAAACAGAATCAAATAATGTTCTGCATACAGCCCTGATTTGTAGAGTACTCAAGACCGATTGTTTTTGGTGAAGATCGGTTGAGGGGAAGGAGTAGTTTACCTGCAACGGTTTTTTTTATCAAGGGAAATTTTTTTTTTGGCAAACGATAACAGCCGCAAATTCAAACAGACTTAAATAATGTTTCGTATACAGCCCTGAATTGTAGAGTTTTCAAGACCTATTGTTTTTGGTGAAGATCGGTTAAGGGAAAGGGGTAGTTTACCTGTAACGTTTTATGTTTTAACAAGGGTATTTCCTATGGCAAACGATAACAGCCGCAAATTCAAACAGAATCAAACGATTATTTGCATACAGCCCTAAACCTATTGTTTTTGGTGAAGATCGGTTGAGGGAAAGGGGTAGTTTACTTGCAACGTTTTTTTAACAAGTGTATTTTCTATGGCAAACGATAACAGCCGCAAATTCAAACAGAATCAAATAATGTTTTGCATGCAGCCCTGATTTGTAGAGTACTCAAGACCTTTTGTTTTTGGTGAAGATCGGTTAAGGGGAAGGGGTAGTTTACCTGCACCATTTTTTTATCAAGCGTATTTTCTATGGCAAACGATAACAGCCGCAAATTCAAACAGAATCAAATAATTATTTGCATACATCCCTGAATTGTAGAGGTCTCAAGGACTTTCGATTTTGGTGAAGATCGGTTAAGGGGAAGGGGTAGTTTACCTGCAACCTTTTACGTTTTAACAAGAGTAAAGTACTTGCAAATTTATTTAAACTTTTTGAAACAATGGTAATTGTTAAAAATAAAATAATTTTGTTGCCAGGCAATAAAATTAAAATTTTTTCATTTTAATGTAATATAATATTTTTCATTTAATACGGCAATAAAAAGGCAGGTAAGACACAAACACACAATTCACGTTATTTCTGGCCTCACTCATGTTTATTTTCTTACGTTTGCACGCTTTTTAAATGGAAAGTGCCGAAACCCACACCAACATAACGCGTGCAAGCCGAAAAAATGGACATCAATTTGCTTACTGGCGAAGCTTGTAGTTAATGAATGGGTAGGCAAAAATCTTATCTTAAATTTTTTTTAAGGAATCACTAAAAGGACGGTGGGTCAAATCGGACGCTGAGGTAGAGTTTGCTGTAACCGAATGGTTCCACAAACAGCCGTAAGAATTTTACTAGCAGGGAATCTACAGGTTAGCGCAACAGTGGAACTCATGTCTTAATGTTATTGGAGACTTCTTTTAAAATCGTTGAATAAAAAATGCTTTACAGCTCTATACGTGTGTCTATTGAACAATCCTTGTATTAGTCATACACAATAATGCAACTGATTGAACTTCAAATTTTTAAACTTGGTTAGTTTCTATATATATGTTTAATGTTACAAATAATTCAAATAACAATCTTGATCATCTGTTAGTTCAGCGGAATAACAGTGACACTTTTAATAACCGCATAAAATAAACACTTAGAAACAACACAGGCGCTTTAACTTAACTGTTTGGACCACAGAAGTGAGGCATGCCTCAACGCTCTATGTGTACAGCGCGGGACAATCCCCCCTCCCTACACTTCCCTATCACACCACTACATTGCTTACATACGATGTATACAAAAAACGCTGACGCAAGTTCAGGTTGCCTCATTCGCTTTAAACGAACTATGCCGAATCTCACCTGTCACCATCTAGCGGTCGCTCAATAAAGCACGTTTCGGTTTAATAAATTTGACAGTCCCAGTAACAATGTATAATCTTTACGTTATGTAGTTCATACGTATTTATAATTTTTATTCTACAGAATTTTTTAGGGTAGGCATTGCCTCAATTGCCTCCATGTAACTTCGCCACATATATACGTGTACAACGTTATCGGCAACAAAGAAGTAGTTTTTGTTAAAATTCCTTCCCGGGATATTTGGCCGTAGTCCAATGTTTTCTACAAAACCAGACATTTCGGCAATGCCATCGACTTCCATCATCAGTGAAAATCGAGTGCGATAACGTGAGGTGGTATACGTTAGTGACCACAGTACTGTGGTTAAGGCTGAAGCAGTAAGTTGAAAGAAGTAGTTTCTATGGTAATATTTCATTTCGAAAATGATTTTAAATATAAATCTTAGAATATGGAAGTCATGTATGGTTCTCCATACCGATATTTTATTAACGAATATTAGAAGGTTTTTCGCAAGGCTAGGTTGACAAAAATTATTTTACTACGTTTTTGCGAAGAGAAAAAAACGTTTACCTTTAGATTTTATACAGTAACGCTTTCACATTTTATAGATAGGCCACTATGTTTTTAGTATACTAACTAGAAACTTGGCAGAGTTAAAGTTGAATCGCATGTGGCACCGGCTGATTGATAGGGTAGACAGAATCTGGCGTCTTAGACTTTGGAACGCTACCCCAAGACTGTCCCTTCTGGACAATGTCCTCGCGTTTTCATAAAGACGATCTCCACACATCCTCATTCTCTTTGATGTTATACTGGCAATCCGCCACAGTTTAACGGTAACAAGATACCTTTCCTTCCTACTTATGCGTGTATTTTCGTGGCTACTTATGCGTGGGTTCAGAATTGGAGTCTCATAAAAGTGCGTGAACATTTTGATAGTATAGCAAAAATGTAGGTATATGTGGGGCATTGCGTTAGAGTGAATTTTAACTACAATCTGAATGTAGTGTTAAGATTTGAAAATTTCAAAATTTTAGGATGCTATGGCCTAAAAAATTGGGTCAACACTTAAATTAAATCGTGAGTTCCATGTGGGATGTCAATTGAAAACTAATTTTAACCGAAATATGAATGTAACCTCGGGGACCAAAAAGGAATGAAAAATTTGAAAAAAATTGTAAAATTTCAACCGGGTGTTAGACACAAGGTAACTTTAACACAAATCCGAATGTTAAGAATTTTTTATGTTTATTGTATTATTGTCTGCTCTATAATTATTTTATTTAAAAAAAAATTTGAAGAGGAATCGGGATTTTCGTAGTTTTTTTGATAATTGAAAAATTATGTAATATTAAAATGTATGTAATAATAAATGTACTTTGTTCAAGAAACTCGGATCCGGTTGGTGGGAAAGCCATATATTCGGGGCTTTGATACTCCGCTTTTATCGCTGTTTATCGCTTTGTTACGAAGCCTTCTTGAAAACTGTACGAAATCCGAACGAGATTTATCGAAAATTTCAATATTGATGAAATCATTACTTAGTATTCTGAAACTGTGATTTTTCTATGGAAGGAAGGAGGGCTTTATCCCAATTAACTAGCTCCCGCCTTTATAGATCACTGCTGTACGTTTTCTAAAACACGTTTCAGACGGAGTTTGTTGATAAAGTTTACGTCGGCCCGTGTGTAAAAAACGAAGAACAAGTAAGTAAGTTTACCGACGACGATAGACGACGGATAATTAATAATTCCGCCGGAGAAGAAGAAGACAACGTGTTTGCTTTAATTTGAATCTCACGAAAAGTAAGTTTGCACAAGTTGCGAGGGACGACGCGTGCAATTAGAAAACGTTTTAATACAGAGTGAAAAGCTTTTTAAAATATTAATTGACGTAATGAAACGCGAAGTGATAATTAAATTAATTTTAAACGCAAAGGAAAACGGAAACGCTGTTTATGTACGGACGTGAACCGGCGCGGAAAACCCAATTACCGGCTCAGCAAACTCGCTCGGCTCGGCCTCCAGCACGTGCTCTACTCTAATCAAACACTTATTTTTCTCTTCAAGCGCTGCGCCGCAAAAAAAGAGCGCATTATGAAAACAAATCGACTTACTAATTCCACGAGGGCGTTTTAGCTTTATTATAAAATTGTAATGCGTCTAAAACGACCGTTTATAAATTCGTATCTGAAAACAGAAATAAACAGCAAGTTAATTGAACGAGTACGTCGTTTGTTCTAATGTCAGATAACGTTTTGTAAGATTATACGTATGGTAACATAAACGTTGAACAAATATCAAGATGATAGTAAACAAGATGATAGTGGACATGAGATTTGGCTGTTGGGATGCGAAAAGGCAGTGGCTGATCTAGAATTTGGCCGGTCTAGTCGACCTCATACGAAAGAAATATCGATATGGAGAACCATACATGACTTCCATGTTCTAAGATTTATATTTAAAATCATTTTCGAAATGAAATATTTCCATAGAAACCACTTCTTTCTACTTACTGCTTCAGCCTTAACCACAGTACTGTGGTCACTAACGTATACCACCTCACGTTATCGCACTCGATTTTCACTGATGATGGAAGTCGCTGGCATTGACGAAACGTCTGGTTTTGTAGAAAATATTGGACTACGAGCAAACATCCCGGGAAGGAATTTTAACAAAAACTACTTCTTAGTTGCCGATAACGTTGTACACATATATATATATATATATATATATATATATATATAAAATATGCATAAAATTAATGGCTTGTATAAGTTAATGTTTGATCTCCATTAAGTAGTGCTCAAGTTTCCAAAGTTTTAATATTATGATGTCCGTAATTAAAACATCAGAGCAGGTTTAGTGTGTATGAGGGTACACCGTGGACTAAAATTTTCAACATTTCCTATTGAGCGTTGCTTAGAGTAAAGCTGCGAATCTACAGTGTACGTTTCACAGAACAAACACGCGGAAAAGAAGGAGCGCTCCGAAGTCACTCATGGACCCTCAGCATCTTGCAGAGGGTTCATTCCCTAAAGACGAAAATTCTGTCTATGAATCGTTCCTCTGTAAACACGTGCAGTTACACTGCCCAGCGATCCACAGGAAGCAAATCGCTATCCACGCTGGACAATTTTTCGGCTTGCACGCGTTTTGTTGGTGTGGGTTTCGGCACTTTCCATTTAAAAAGCGTGCAAATGTAAGAAAATAAAAATGAGTGAGGCCAGAAATAACGTGAATTTTGTGTGTGTGTGTGTTCCCTGCCTTTTTATTGCAGTAATCATAATAATAAAATTGAAACTTAAACATTACATAATTGAGATATGCTTGCCCTGCCACGAACGATATATTTTCTCTCATACATGATTTACATTAAAATGAAAAAATTATAATTTTATTGCCTGGCAACAAAATTATTTAATTTTTAACAACTACCATTGTTTCAAAAATTTTAAATGAATTTTCAAGTACTTTACTGTTGTTAAAACGTAAAAGGTTGCAGGTAAACTACCCCTTCCCCTTAACCGATCTTCACCAAAATCAAAAGGCCTTGAGATCACTACAATTCAGGGATGTATGCAAAACATTATTTGATTCTGTTTGAATATGCGGCAGTTACCGTTCGTCATAGAAAAAATTACCCTTGTTAAAACATAAAATGTTGCTGGTTAACTACCCTATTCCCTTAACCGATCTTCACCAAAAACAATAGGTCTTGAGTACTCTACAAATCAGGCCTGTATGCAAAAACGTATTTGATTCTGTTTGAATTTGCGGCTGTTATCGTTTGCCATAGAAAATACCCTTTAAAAAAAAAGTTGCAGGTAAACTACCCCTTCCCATTAACCGATCTTCACCAAAAATAACAGGTCTTGAAAACTCTACAATTCAGGGCTGTATGCAAAAGAGTAGTAGATTCTGTTTAAATTTGCGGCTGTTATCGTTTGACATAGAAAAAAATTACCCTTTATTAAAAAAACCATTGCCGGTAAACTACCCCTTTCCCTTAACCGATCTTCACCAAAAACAATAGGTCTTGAGTACTCTACAAATCAGGGCTGCATGCAAGAATTATTTGATTCTGTTTGAATTTGCGGCTGTTATCGTTTGCCATAGAAAAAAAATCTACACACACACACACACACACACACACACACACACACACACACACACACACACACACACACACACACACACACACACACACACACACACACACACACACACACACACACACACACACACACACACACACACACACACACACACACTTTTCGAAAAATGACGTTTTTTCATGTTTTGAGTGCAGTACAATCAGAATCTGCAATAATCTCGAACACGATTTTTTTGCCATCACCATACTTCCATTTCCTTAAGGAACATGAAAGTAAAAAACAAACTTAAGACTAATCAAAATTACTGTCTTTGAAGTGGATGAAAAACGCGTGATAACATGCTGAAATCAATCCTATGAATGTAAACGGTAATGACACACTAGGATTGCCCGTTATTGAAACTTGTTCAGGCTATATTGACTGATTATACTTATTGAGTGCAGTGATTTTCCTATATTGCATATTTCAAACGTATACGCAGATGCTGTGTAATAAACCAGTTTGAATATTTAAAAGATAGAGTTACTACTATATTATACACCTGAAAAAATATTAAAACAGCCAAAAAGTAGAGATTAACAAAATTCTTCATCAAATTTTTTCGACCTTCCGGGAGAGGGTCCGGTCCCGTTCGCCCCCACCCCCAGTAAATACGTCCCTACAAAAAGGTAGGAATAAATGAAATTCGGAACAACGCGCATGTTCAGTACACATGGTAAAAATAGACATTATGAAGAATGTGGACCGCGTGAGCAGTAACAGATTGCCTTTAAAATCCGACTATATGTAGATTAAAAAGTAGGTTCGACAAAGCTATCGATGAACAAGTAATCGCAGAGTATAGAAGTTTTAGTAAACGAGCGCGAGAAGGGTTTACGACGCACGCTGTGATGGAGAAACCCTTCCACGGAATGTCTTTTGTTATGACGTCACTGATTGTCCACACGGGCTGCAAGTACTTTACAATTGACTAGCTGTTACCCGCGGCTTCGCACGCGAATATTTGTCTTTTAATAAGTATTTTAATATAATTTTTATTGTCTATGTCTATATGGCGTTCTGTCAGCTCGTATAACAATTTTGTAACAAATTCTCTCCAAAGGTGTTTTCAACACTTGTACTAAATTATTATGTTGGTGCAACAGCCTTTGGAGATTTAAAAGTACCCGTTTATAAAGCCTTTGGAGATATTTATGAAGCACCTGGTAAATCAAAACTCTAAATTCTTTATTTTACGTGTTACTGTGTTAGAAACATTGTATAACATATTAAACATTATGTTTTCCTCAACCATGGCTTTTATTTATTTCAGCAGTAAACTAAAAACAAAAAACCGTTATCACCTAACTTCACAAATGAAAACAACACGTATTTTCGCTTTGAATTACGTAATAGGACAATTTACAATTAGTACACTTCTTCTTTTCTACATCGTAATAAATCGATACAATCGCATCTTATATAAAACATCAAAAATGTACTGCAGGAATGGATAAATGTACAGTTCCGATGCGGCTAAATAGCTTTTGTTTATTTACTAGTTACTATGGTAATTAATTCTGGTTTCCATGCTTTTGACATCTTTAGTTTAATATATTTCATTACTTGTTCATTCCATCATCAGAAATACGTATAAACATAAATTTTATAATCGATTAAAACAATTAAAAAATATATAGACGTATCTGAATACAAAATTACAAAATATATCAATACAATCGCATGTTAAAAACATTAAAAACTGCAGGAACGGATAAAGGTACAGTTCCGATGCCGCTGAATATCATTTGTTTATTTACTTGCTACTATGATAATTAATTCTGGTCTCCATGGTGTTGTTGACATCTTTATACGCGTCAACGAAAAGGCATAATTAAAAGGGCCTAAATTGTGCGGACGGGGCAAAATATCAAACTCCAAGTCAGACAGTATTTTTCGCCTTGTGTCAAAGGTTACCTGTGCAAAATTTGGTGGCAATCGGTGTAACGGTGTGAATTTGTATTCCGTACCCATAAATCCTCAGACTTTGAGTTTTATATATATAGATAGGTGAATATTGTTAGCGTATGTTTTTTGTTTCGAGGTAATGTTACTTGAAATAAACACCAATTGTAAATAACATCTGATGGGAGATTCAACTCAGAAATCATTAGCCGCTTCCATCAAGCCAAGACAAGAAGCGGAATTTCTTCCAAGACGTTTGCCTTGCTAAATGTTGCTTTGTGTTAAGTGTGCTAATAAATTGTAGTAAGACGTGGAACTCGGGGGAACAGGAAAAGAGAACAGTAGTGGCGTTTGAGTTTTAGTGTTACCGGTGAATGCCGGGTTACCGGGTGAACAAAGTGACGATAGAGGAAGTGTTAAAGAGGATGGATAAGCCAAAACCGGGCCTGTGGGAGACGTTACAGAAGAGAGGAAGGTACCTCGATAGGACACCTCCTGAAGTACTACGGCTAACTCAAGACCTTCATCGAGGGCACGATGGAGGATAAAAACGTCAAGGGTAGACCGAAACTGGAGTAGATTACATTTGGCGGACACTGACAGGGTTGCAGACTGCGAAGGCTGCAGGACTGCTGCAATCCATTCCGCGGAATGTGAACCGTATAAGAAGACCTGAAACAAGGCGACACATTTTTCTGCTTATCTATATTCTTATTTCAGTGCAAAGAGTACTGTTACACACTAAATAAAACGATGTTTTTTTTTCGCCATGATACCTACAGCACAGAGTTCAGGTAGATACTGAGAATGGCGTATCTAGAATTTGTCGATGGGTATGTTGGGGGGGGGGGGTGGAGGTCCGGTCGAGTCGGCTTCGTACAAAAGAAAAAACAAGTTAATATCTTTAAAGTGGTTGAAAAACGTGTGATAATATCCTAAAATCAACAATCCCATTAAAGTAAACGGTAAATGTGTTGTATAGACACATTAAAACGTTGTTTAGAAGATACATGTTGACTGAATTGATTTTCCTATATTTCATACTCCAAACGTATGAACCTGTTTATATATTTAAAAAATATTTACTACTATATTAACACATACAGCTGAAAAAATAATAAAATTGCCTAAAAATTAAGAGATTAACAAAATTTGTCAACTTTTTCGATTCGCTGAGGGGGTCCCGGTCGTCCCCCTCCCGTAAATACGCCTCCTCAGTCATCTAGCCTTACCAGTGTTTTCTGCCAACCACTGCTTCCAAACCTGCGTAGCGTTTCAGGCTAAAACGACTTAACCTAAAGCATGATGCGTAGCTAAAAAAGAAGAAATAAAAAAATGTTACCGCTTCTAAACCACGTTTTACTGTAAATTCACTCAACAAAAAATTAGAGTACACCGTGGTATACTCTGTCATAAAATAATTTATTGGAATACTTTTGAAGCCTTCGATCGTGTACTGTTTACCTAGTTTGTATTCTTAGTTCCCCAAGCCAATAGAATGACGTAGTCTGCTAAGCAGCTTAATAACTTACACTTGATCGCGGTCACACTCTACATTAGCTACCAATGGTACACCAGTTTTGGGGCTGCAACAGTTCGCCGCTCGTGGTATGACAGACGGAAAAATCAAAGCATTACAAAGATAGAAGTAAAAGTAAATGTTGGCTACTAATTTGACATTTCCTGTAGTTACTCGTGTTTTTGAAACGTGGACGTTGAAACTGGCAAATCGGCAGCTTTCAAAGTTGTAGCAGAGCGTTATGGGTAGAACACAAAACGAACGTTTCCATATTACAAGAGATGTAAGTGAGAAACAGATTACTGAGACATATTAAGAGACTTATTAATATAGCGTACCTAAGCTAGCTAGAAAGTACAGTCAGAGTAATAGGCAAATAATATTCTACTTCATTTGGGCTGCACAAAGCGTCTCAGCCCACTGGATCCTGTCTTCAACACAACGGGCGCCCAGTGTACTAGTCAGCAGCACCTCTCCATCTTTTCTTAGGGTCGACATTTCCCTCTCTTACGAAAAAGTGTCCCCTGAAAGACTGTCTTCAACTGTCATAATACTTCATCCATGTTTTGTAGTGCCGTTTGTCAGTATACCATTGTATGTTCTTGTATTTTGTTACCCATGACTTGTCGGAGTTACAATAATAATATGGAAGCCTACGCACATTCCGACACGGACCACTAATGTTTTACAGAAATATTTAAAAAACATTGTTTACGTTTGTCTTAGCCAGCTTTCGCTTATTGTGAGGTTCGCCGCTAGCAGCGCTGTAAATTCCGGTACTTCAGATAGCGCCATTGTTTGAATGGTTTACAGATCGTTGTGGGGTGTTTGATGTTTAATCTGTTCAAAGAGTATATGTGATTTATTGTCTGTTTCCACTGCAGACAATGGGAGGTCTTAGTAGTGGTCAAATAATTCTTTAATATATCTTTGATGCCAAATTCCACTACTTCACTGATTGGACGGACTATTCTACTTGGAGTTTTCTTATAAGACGTGTCAATTTGCTTTCAGGTTTCCTTTCTGTAATGCCACACTTTGTTGGTATATGTAATTATGTATGTCGGGTTAGTGTTTTTACGCTAAACGCCCTCCTTCCCACTAAATTACTCCTTAAAATCTTTCTTAGTGAAAAATGTGCTATGTTACCAGATACAATTCTCTTCATATCACTTGCCTCGTGTGTCTTGGTTTGCTAAATACTTAACGGATGAGATTCTCTCAGACTGGTATTTTCTAAATACACAAATCTGGCGGGGCAATAATTTCATCTTCTTTAAACCACCATAAAGTTTGTTTTCTGCTCATGCGCGTTACAACACGTAGATACTGTTCTTTACATATTTAACGTAAACGTCGTCCCTCACTTCTTGTGTTGACCTGTTGTCCCTATATATCTGGATGCTTTGGTTAACGATTGTGCCACTTTATTCCACCGGATTTTTTAATTGCCCTATGAATGGATAAACTGATTGATAATAGAGCAATTTGATTCTCCTGCCTGAGGTGCTTTGTGTGCCTGTTCTTGTCAAAACGCCATTTATTTCTATCCGAGATTCAGAATTCTCCATCGCCATTCTACAGAGTTTTATGGGTTTAGAATAATTTTTAATGTGGTGTTAGGTAAAAAACACCTTTCAGAGACACACTATCTTACGCAACTTTAAACCAACGAACACATAACGTGTCGGTATTACTTGCTCCCAAATTTTCTCTTCTATAAGGTAAAATATCTAGACGTATATCTCAGGAAAGATAGGTGAATAAACTTAAGAAAGTAACATGACACTGAATATGCGAAACGATAGAACGAAAAGAAGGATAGGATGTTCTGGAGAAAACGAATGGATACAGTGTTACGTGAATAAAAGTTGGAGAGAGGAAGAGGACTGAACTAAATTTAAAGCCACCAGTTTTTGACTTTATCGTCCTTTTAAGAAATCTTCTTCTTCTTCTTCTGCACCTCACGGGGTCTGCACTTTGCCTGTTCCATCTTCACAGAGTATCTCTCCGTCTCACTCTCGATCATCCCACATCTATTGTAACAAAGGTTCTATATAGACACGCAACCTTGGGTAGTCGTCCACCCTCCATTCTGTCCAGACGCTGTAACAATATGTCTGGATATGTCTAGATTTTTTAATTTTTGGAGAATACATGTAGCTCTTATCTAATATCCTCATTGTGCAAACTATCCTGTCTCGTGTAACATCTGCTCTTGTCAAAAACTTCATTTCTGAAGTTTGAAGCAGGTTTTTAATCTTCTTTGTAGGAACCCATGTTTCAGATCCATGTAGTAAAACAGGTGCTGCCATTGTTTTATAAAATTTAAGCCTTGTCTCTTTCCTTGTCTTTGCCCTCAACGTTCTATGTATGACGCCACACATCATATGAAACCTCGATATTTTTGTAGTGATATCTCGGCCTGTGTCATTACGAATACTGATGGTGCAACTCAGGTAATTGAAGTCAGAGACATGTTCCAAAACTCTTTCCTCAAGAACAATTTTTGATCTGACAGGATACTTCCCCAGAAAAGCCATGATTCAAGAAATTAAAATAATAATTATTGCCAAGATGAAAACTATACGGACAGTCGTCAATTTAGCGTCTGCACGGTAAAGACGGCGGGCTGTGGCGTCAGTTGTGTACGCATGGGCGTCGGCGTCGTGACCTTGCCACAACCGTCACTAACAGATACACGACACAGTTGCCGGTGCACACGTAATTGTAGTAAGTTATCGGTTATGTCATCCCCCCCCCCCACAAACTGTAGTCATATTAAAACGATAAGCGTATTGGTCTCTACCCAATTAGTTCTTATACGAGTAATATAAGGACTCGTATATGAGCCGTCACACGCCAATCGATTAAGGACCAATTGCTGGACGATTATTTTTTGAATTCGCACATACAGTGTTCTATGTTTTGACAGCCAGTTTAAACAGATTCCATCACATTTGCTTTTACACACACAGCCAACGGTTAATGTCGCCACCGCGCCCGTTTTTGGGTATTGTCAATGGTAGTTTTATGACTTGTTTGTGTAGTACATACGGGTTTCTAATTAGAAACACCGGAATGATTTTTAATATACTGTAAGCTTAAATATTTAGTACTAAAATCTCTTTCTTTGTATAAAACAAAAAACGTTTATGAATAAATATAAAATACTTAATTGATGCTGACCCTCGGTGCTACAGCCTTTGCAAAGCTCGGGACTCCAAGGGTATTACATTTGTTTTATACGTTTGGTTTACGTCTTCTTATTTTCCTAACGGCTACGAAAACACTGATATAAAAAGTTTTAATGAAACCTGAAATTTGGGGCAAGAGACTCAAGGAATATTCCAACCGGGACGTTGTTGGCAGGATATATAAAAGGAAGTGGGTGTTGTAGGTGAGCTGATAGAGATTACATCACTTCTCTGATAGGTGAGCTGATAGGTGATCCTGGAGACCACTTCTGTCTCGTTCCAGTTTTAAGCTAAACCTTCTGAAGCAATGAGTAAACACATAGCTTCTTCACTGCTTAATTCCATGACTATGACTGGATCTGTACTGTTTCGGCGCCTATAATCTGCCTTCATTATACGACTCTACCTGTGCTTGTCGGCGCCGGTTGTCGGAATTTGACAACTTGCCTGCACTCTACGCGTACCCCAACACTACTCACCTTCACCGCGTTACTTACTTCCAGGCGTGCAGGTATTCTTCCACATCTTCCTCTCCTTGTTCTCCCACCTGGATCCCCATATATAATACTTTCTTCACAGCTCTATTATCTATCATCGGCTGTACATGACCTCACGAAATGTAATGCAAATAAATAAACTGTTTAGTCATTCAACTGAGAAATGAAACTATTGTAGTTTATGACAAGCTACAGGCAGTTTATGCCAATTCAAGGTTGGTCGGTGTCCTGTTCAGAGGTTTACAGAACGCTGAGAAATGGCAACAGACTATCCATCCGTCAGTGAAAGGGTCAAGGACACACGGTCTCTGGGCCATTCGTCAACGACACGCTGTTCACAAACCCCATGATTCACCACTCGCCAGGAACTCGTATTTAAAATTCATAAATTCTAAAACTGCAATTACTATCTCGCCAGCAAAAGCCTCAGTCCAAAATCACAAACATTAAATTCCTACAGTCATATGTCAAAAGATGTGAAAACGTCCAGATATGCGTAGGTAGTCTATATTGTAGCGACGGCTCCTTGATCGTCGCATGGTACAGTGGAAAACAAAATACAAGACACCAATTAAGTCACTAATCACCAGCTTTAATTATCACAATTAAACAGTTCGTAATCAACAAGATAGTCTCTTTCAACAAATCAAATAAAAATTGTTCACACGCAATAATTATGTCAACAAATAGAGTCTCGCACAATTATAAAACACATAACACTTCGCCACAATACTTCGAACTGTGCTGGAATAAATCGCCGCACCAACTGACTAAGCGTCGCTGAAGTCTTGTATTTATACCCCGCTGAGATACCAGAATATTCCATAATACGCGTCAACTAGAAAACACTAGAGCGTAATTGATTGCGGCTTTGAACTCAGCGCGCGCGGACGGTATGGTCTGGAAAAGTCTAGATTACGGACGCGTGACATGTGTCACGTAATTGTCGTTCATCTCAAAGTAGCAGCAATACGTACGCACCTGGAATAGCCGAGCAACACGTAGCATGGTCTGTCTGTAATGTCGTAACAATATATTAAAAGACTTTGCAAAACTTAGGATAAAGAATGTCATATTGCTAAGTAGCATTAGACGTCACTGACCTTACGCAGTGCTTTGCTTAATACATTTCTAACGAACAATTCCGATTCAAACTTCGATCAAGTTAGTAACAGCTGAATACCGTCAACTCGTTGAACGACGGTTCAAAATTATATAGGACCGGCACTATTTGCTGTCAAACTTGACAGAGGGCAGACGTAAGACCGACGGATGGCATCTTAATAACACCCGGAAGAACATCGGCGACGCAGGATAACTGAATACGGAGTGTTGACATTTTCAACCACCGTGATTCGGCGATCTCGTAAGTCTTCGACACCAGGGAAGTAAAAAAAATAAATTACTTTTGTTAATATCACGTAAAAAACATTCTAAGAATCTGAAAACTTTTAAAAATATTTTAATTAACAGTAAAAACTTTGAAACGTAATTAAAACATGTAATTTCAATGTAATTTATTTGTACATATTTAAATTCAGTAATAGCGTAATACGTGTTTGATTTATAAAATTGTTTCAACACTACACTTGTAGAGATTGTTTGTTCAGTTAAATTTTTAATCAAGATAATTATGTTCTCATTCTTTGAACTTTGTTATTTATCGCGTATTTGAAGAGACATCTTTTTAACAAATTTAAGAAAACATTGTAAAAAAAACTTCGTTTATTTAGAATGAATAAAAAATTTCTAATTTAAAATTTATTAGAAAAAAACAATAATTAAATATCATGTGTAAAGTAATGCGCTGCCAATTAACGTATTAGTCATTCATCTTAAAACATTTGTAATTTTCTATGATACATACCTAAAACGGTTATATTGATTTATACATATCAGAACCATTGAAGACGAAGGTACGGAGGTTTTCGCTGTATATAGATAGTTAAATACTCTACATAGTACAAATAAAATCTAAATATATAGTTAAACGCATGTAAAGTGAAGCAGTAATATTACTTTCGTTTGATATTTAACAAGTGTTTATATAATTGATACTGTCCCAGGCTCAGTAGACAAAGTGTTTGCTACATTGCTCGAATAATAAATGTGTGCGAACCTTTTTCGACCCTTCGAAGTATAAACGATTAATGGAATAGGCGTAGCGCTACGCCCAACGATTAACGACCTTGGCCCAGCTTAACGCTACATGCTTGTCGCATTGTAAGGCTATAAGGCAATTAAATAATTACAGCGAGTTATTAAGCAAAATCTTACTGTCGTCGTCCACATTACTTTTCCCTTAATACGTCACTGATAAACCCTAACGATAATATTGTCGTTTCTACATTGTGAGCAGAAACCATTTGGGTGTTTTGATAGGGCTAATAAATGTGAAAGATAAAATCAATCGGAACATAAAATACTAGACACACACACACACAATTAAATCTAAATTAAAATATTTCCAAAAATTTATGTTATTATATGTATTATATGTATTATATGTTATTATATGTATTATATGTATTATATGTATTATATGTATTATTTATATTGTTACGTAACGCGGAAAATTTTACACCATTACAGAACATTCGTCGTGTTTTTCGGCTGTTCCAGTGGAATCAGTCTGTAATGCTGTATGCGTACGTGATCTCAATATACTTTAGCGAGACTTTTGTAGACCGTGTCAAGGCCGCAATCAAATACGCTCTAGTGTAGCGCTGATGCGTAGTATGGTCGATTCTGGAATTTCCGCGGGGTATAAATATAGGCATTCAGCGGCGCTTAGTTTAGTTTTAGTGGCGATTAATTCTAGTGCAGTTCGAAGTATTGTGGCGAAGTGTTATGTGTTTTTATAATTGTGCAGGACAATTGTAATACAATTGTGTTTTATATTACTTGTCATTATTATCTCGTGTGGACAAATCTAACTGGCATTATTGTGCGGGTTGATAGTAAACTGTTGTTTGTGAGAAAATTAAAGCTGGTTTTAGTGACTTCATTGGTGTCTTGTATTTTATTTTTCACTGTACTATACGACCGTCGTGACAATATGTAATTCATATCAAACATGAACGATTTTACTGAGTATATGAATCAATATGAACATAAGTGTGCGATATTGTGATATGGGTGTTTGTGTGTGTCGGAGAGAGCACCCATATTGTATTGTGTATTATTGTACTGTTACAACGATGCAGAAAATGAAACGGGACAACTCCAACTGTTTGTCGATTCCATAATGACACAAGGAGTAGTAATAATAATGTGATCCGTAATGAGCTATCAACAGCATGTTCTCTGACGCGCGCTGCTAATGGTCGGAGTTAACGTGTTGCTCTACAAAGTTGTGAGATGTGATTACTGAGAAATAAAATCAGCTGATAGTACTTCTTCTTCTTCAGCACTACAGCCCAACGTGAGTCCTGATTTCCAACACCAATCTTCTCCAATGTCATCTATCCGTTGCCATCTCAAAGTAACCCCTCGCATCCATTCATCTGTGATCTTCCAGCACCTAATCCAACCATCTTATCCTAGGTCGACCCATCTTTCTGCTTCATACACCTGTGCTCTCAGCATTTTGTTTGGTATACACTGACCATTCATCCGTTAATTCGATTTAAGATAAGTGTCGATGGTCGACTTACCAGGCAATAGCAGTTTTCTTTTCTCTCTACCCGTATTATTTCCACAGACGAGAACTGTGGACCTCTGTTTTGACATCTTCCCTCTAAAGGGTTAATTTCCCATTCTTGAACTTCAAACTAACACTGGGACTCGTCATAAACAACAATCCTGTCTAGTCTGAATTGAAAATATCTTTTCTCCATATTCATTTCGAACAGTGTCCCATTTCCCCTTAAATCCATTTGGCAATAAGAGTCTAGCCAAAGCTTTGGATAGCAAGTGTCTTGCTAATATATTTACACTTGTCACACACCTTTCTAAAGCTTATAGAATGACGCTTCTTAAAACGTTTACTTCAACTTCAGAGCAGTTGAAATTCTCAGTATCCCGTGCGGAGATTGTAGTTTATGCCCTAGTATTAAGTCTTCGTCTTCACGTAAAGGCTTAGGCTTGACGTCGCAACCAGAATCTCCTGTTCTCCGCCATTATTTTCGGTGCACCATACCTTTAAGCTTTTTTCATCTCCCGCACATCGTCTAAGTATTTCATTTCCTTCGTGGCTGACCTTTGTCTGTCTTCCAGAAGAGCTTTGCTTCAAAAATATTAACAATAACTCCAGTATGTGTTTACACATGGCCCAGTAGCCATCTTTTATTTAAATTTTATAGGTTTTAATTTTATCTATCGCTTCCTTTAAAACTTAAAAGTTCGTTTTTATTTCTGTCCGACCTGCCTTTATCCCCCACCTCCAAACCCACATGTTCCATCCCCTAATTCCCTCATTCCTTCCCCAGGTTTCAGGTTTTACTTCTGTTAAACTTCAGAAACATTCAAAACTAAAGTTTTGCAAAAACTTCATAAATTATAAGTTCATATACTTATTTGTGAGGCGATTCCTTTTGTTCTAAAAATCTATTTGGTGCCTATTTAGCAAGTACTTGCATTTTTAGTTTTCTTTTAATTTTTTTGCTTACGCGTATTATTATACAAAAAAATATCTTCCTCCAAATATCAAATTAATTAATTTGTTCAATTATTTTATATCTATTCCAATGTTTGCCTTTTCCAACCTATAGGTTTTGTCTCTACCTACAGGCACTAGCTTAATACTCTAAAGTCTCTAATTTTTAATTATTTCGTTTCTTCCATCATATCTTTGTAACGCATTCCTCTCAATAAGACTATTGCTATGTTGAGGTGAAAAATAACAAAACAATAGTGCTACGTGATTCTTAGCATGTGGCAGGAACCTGTTAGAAGCTGTTCCAGCGCGACAGAATTAAGGAACGTTCTAGATAATTCGAGATGCCCCATCCACGCGTTTCTCGACTATTCACACTACTCCACACGACACGCTATGGCACTACGACGCACGGCGGCGGATGTATAAGTGATAGATTTCGAAGCATTCGATTTCAGTTAGACCTGGCGGTATTTCAAGTGTGGTTCGGAGTGGTTGTTGTGTTGCACTGGAAAGTGATTATTTTGTTAATTAGTGCGAAACTGTAATAAGGTGACATTTATCGTTGTGTGTTGGACAAATGTAACTCGAATTATTGTGTAAGAGTGCTTTTGTTGATTTCTAACTGTTGTATGTATCTAATTAAAGTTGTAATTATTGATTTTATCTGGCATCAGTTATTCTGTTTCCACTGAACAACACGGCGATCAATAAGACTGTCGTAACAGAATTATTGACATTCTAAGTGGGTTTATGAAATGTTAACAAGTCGCATGAAGTGTTTAATAAGTGTAATATTTCAAAAAACTTTTTTTCTTCATATACGTACATGAACTTAATATGTGACAAAATATAATAAACATCGTTATCAGATGTTATGGATTATATGAACGTTATCAGATTGATTACAATAACAATCCGTGTTATTATTACATTAATTAGAGCTGGAGTTGTATAATCTCGACTATCCTGTACATTCTGTGACATCTTCCGAAGCATTCATTCTCTCCTTTCTTTTTTGTTTCAAATTAATTCGCTCTGAGTGGTTTACTTTTCCACGGGTGTAAAGTGGTTCTGAAAAGAAAGAATGGCTTGTAATGAATTCAAAGAAACTGCTCGGGTGCCCACTTGTGTGTGTGTGTGTGTGTGTGTGTGTGTGTGTGTGTGTGTTGGAAGAGTGAGAGAAGACATTTGTATTGACAGATCGATCAATACGGCCCGAGCTGAGCAGAACGAGAGAGAGTGAGCGAGAGGGGGGGCAAGAGCGTAAAAGGAGGACTGAGAGAGACAGAATAGAAGAGAGAAAGAGTTAAGGGAGAGAGAAGAGAGAGAGAGAGAGAAAGAGTATACGCCCCGTCTGCTATACCAGTTACATGTAGATACTGACTGTCTACGCTACACGCTTCATGGACTATGCCGCCGTGCACTGAATTCAACGCCAATTTGTTTCTTCCCCGACGAAATTGTACTCAATTTTTTCTATGTCACTCAAATACATGTTTTACATTTTTCTCTCCTTTCTGATAAATAACGGAACGACAGTACACTGAACAAACGCGCGAAGAAACGTACAACACTCGAATATAAACGTGGTGTGTGTGTGTGTGTGTGTGTGTGTGTGTGTGTGTGTGTGTGTGTGTGTGTGTGTGTGTGTGGGCGTGCGCGCGTGTCTTAACCGTCAATCACACTGGGAGACTATAGAACAGGAGAAATATTCATATAAGCTTAGTCACCGCGTACATAACACTTCATAGCGCACGATGAGTCTATAAATCATTCTACATAATTTTTATTTATTTATTTTTATTTATGAGTATTGTTACGGCCGTTTCACGGTTCGTCGTATTGTACAGTGGAAACAAAATACAGACACCAATAAAGTCACTAACTACCAGCTTTAATTAGTCACAAATAACAATTTGAAATCAACAAGGTAAGCTCGTGTAATAATTCAAGTTAAATTTGTCCACACCCAATAATAATGCCACCTTATTACAGTACCGCCTAATTAGCACAATAATCACTTCCCACTAATCCGCACTCTGCAATATCCCAAGAGGTAACTGACTTACTAAACCGGCCGCTGTTGCTTATATAGTTCCCGCAGAGGTTCCAACATAGTTTTCCGTATTCCTGGCGGCATGCCAACATAATCTGCGTAGTTACAAGAGCTCGAACAGTGTGAAGTGCTACGTCAGTGCATGACCCTGACACAGACGCTGCAGCCGATCGGCTAGCCGAGAAACGTGTAGAGTGACGATCACTAATTTTCAAGAGCGTTACGTAATTGTCATAGCAATATATTCCCAGATGTCTTGAACAGAATCATTCTTCTGTAATCGCCGTTACAGAATCGCAGTTTTGTGGTTAACACAGTTTATACAATATTAAGACACTTGAGCCTGTGCGTGTGATAAGGATAAGACAACTGTGGAATATTTTTCAGTTACTTTTCATCACGAATTGCACTTTTGCGAATCGGTTTGCAGAGTGTTTTAGCATATGTAAAAGACAAGTGAAATGTAGTGCTTCAAAATGACCGTATTGAATCATAGTTGACAATCTCTGATTGTAAAACTGAAAAAT
This sequence comes from Magicicada septendecula, assembly GCA_034769895.1. Taxonomy (NCBI): domain Eukaryota; kingdom Metazoa; phylum Arthropoda; class Insecta; order Hemiptera; family Cicadidae; genus Magicicada; species Magicicada septendecula. The sequence continues at coordinate 388,792,749 of CM068373.1, forward strand.
TGTTCCAACACTAGCTTTCGTTCAGGAATCAACTCAGCTTAAATTTTACAAGGTACTTTTAAGGCCTCCGCAGTACTTTTATACGGAACCGGTACACGGGTTCTAACAAGTTAAAGTTCGTCTAGGATTCGAGTGGCGGAGATGAAATTTTTACAATAAATTAAAGGTCACTTAAGAGAAGAACATATTAGCAACGGCTTGATTAGAGAAAATTAAGCGTTTTCTCAATAAACGAAAAACGGACGGAAGTTGCTAGATCGTCGGGATACAATGACAGGGATTATAGCAGCAAAGCAGGTTTATATTGATACGACGGTCTCACTGATCGTTGAATGGTACAGTGGAAACAAAATACAGACACCAATGAAATCACTAGTTACCAGCTTTAATAAGTCACAGATAACAGTTTGAAATCAACAGGAAACTCTCATAAAGTAGTTCAATTTAAATTTGTCCACAAGCAATAATAGTGTCAACTATAAAGCGTTCCGCATTAATTATAACACAGTAATCACTTTCCACAACAAGCACTTGTGCCGCACTGAGTAAATCGCCCAACGTAACTAACTCTAAGCGGCAGCTATTCCTCAATATAGACTGCAGATGTTCCAGAATAATGTTCCATAATTTGCATCGTTAACAAGCACTCGAAATGTACAGAGGGTACTTTAGTGCGTCCTTGACTGAGAAGCTGCACCTGCTCGGGTAGCCGAGAAACGCGTAGAACGATACTCTCGACTTTTGGAGAGCGTTCAGTCGTAACAATATATACAGGCTATTAGGGAATCGGAGCTGTGGGGGCAACTAGGAACAACTAGGAGCCGGAACGGTTGATGGGGTTTATGTTGTGAAATGAAAGAAGAAGAAGAAGAAAAGAAGAAGAAGAAGAAGAAGAAGAAGAAGAAGAAGAAGAAGAAGAAGAAGAAGAAGAAGAAGAAGAAGAAGAAGAAGAAGATGATGAAGATGAAGATGTAAGAATAGTTTGACACATAATTTAATATGTTGGTAACGAGTTTAATGAATCCCCGACAGTAATATCTTCCTTCAGCGGCCCTGATAATTTAAATATTATGAGGCCTTTGAGTTCCAGAAACTGCTGACTGATTTATCCATTCTTGTTTTCTGTCCTTGTACCCTCAGATGGTTAGTTTTGCGATACAATCTCGTAGAATTATACATGGCACAAGACCTAATATTCATTATATTCATTCCTGAATATTTCGAAATAGGCAGTTACATTATTAATGTTGATTTCCTTTGCTACCCAGACGTTGTCTTTGAATCGGAATCGTTCTGTGGTTGCAGGAGTTTTCAATTATTCCCTTCTTTTTGGATAGCAACGCTATTCAAGGGACTTAAATTATCAAGGGGTTGGTATTGCTGGTATGCATGTAGTACAGCCATTGTGTGCTGTCTAATGGCTAGTTGTGTTTCATCCAGCATTTGATGTTCGTTATAACCAATAGTCTACTTATCAGTCAGGTGTTGTCGATTTTTCCGTATCCCTACTTCTAAGTGAACGAGTCCAGTGTTCTTGAATTCTCGTTGACACTTGTTTCTGCGTTTCTCCTACATACACTTTACCGTGGCGTATATATTGTTACTTAATGAGGAAAAACAGTTACGTAATACGGAACGTTTTATAAGTATCTTGAATATTCGAGTTGTAGTGTGTGCGTGTGTGTGTTGTGTATATATAATGCTGCTACTTTACGGTGAAAGACAATTACGTGTCAACTATCGAGTTTATACCGGCCCATACCGGTCAGCTCAGTGTGTTCAAGGACACTGTTTCTAGTGGATTCTCGAGAGCGCCTGTTTGTTTAACAAAGTGGCAGATTATTCTGGAAATCAGCGTGGTCCTCTGTACGTAAATACAGCCATTCAGCGACGGTCGAGTTAGTTATTGTTGGGGGAGTACACAGTGCGTTTGAGTGGCGATTTACACAGTGCGGTTCGATGTATTGTGGCGAAGTGTTGCGTGTTTTACAAATGTGTTTTATATTAGTTGACATTTTATTGCGTGTGAACAATTTTTATTTGGTTTGTTGTAAGAGACTATCTTGTTGATTACAAACTGTTTAATTGTGACAATTGAAGCTGGTGATTAATGACTTAATTGGTGTCTTGTATTTTGTTGCCCACTGTATATTATGACTACATCTATAAACCAGTCTATTAAGCATAAAGGGAATGTTGGTCTTAATTTTCTAAAAGGGATTTGTCTTAATAACAATACATTTTTCGCGTATTCAGTCTAATTAAATTGAAACTACTTTGAAGCGGTAGATTCTTAATAGTCGTCTATGCTAGCGTATTGAATCTGTACCTCGTAGGTGAAGCCAAGGCATATTGCAACGAAATTTAGATTTAGTATTAGTATTTAGATTTACAGAAGTCTCTTAGTAATATGATTTATTTGTTGCCTTATAATTCTTACCATATTCTTACCTCCGGTTACTATTACACAAAATTTAGAAGTTATGTAATAATTTTTTTATTTAATAAACATTATCTTTTACAAGTGCTGCAATTGTTGCAAAGTAGCCTCCTAAGGGGGCACGTTACGACACATATAAACTGAATCATGAGATAAACTTTTATTGTTATTGTAAAAAAAAAAACACAGCACATAGAGACACAGCAGACTTAAAAACCATCTTTATTAATAAAAAACCAATGGGATGAAACATTTTTAGACCAGACCGCTGTTTTGACAGCTCTGATAATGTACTGTGTCATAAATTGAAACACTGTTGTGGGTTCAAAACTTAAAATGTTGGTAGCAGATTTATAATTTGGGACGTTGGGTACACAAGCGTTAGAGCTATGTTTTCATGATAGGCTAGTACAAAAAGAAGGTGAAATGAATAGTAGCACTGCTCGCCTTTTGAAATGTCGTTTACTCTACTTATTGCTATCTAGGAACTTATTAATAACGTGTTTCTTATACATAAATAGATATTTTACTGCATTTATTCGGTCGTCATAATCGAATCCGACTGCAACCAGGAATTCAGATTTGATAATGTTAAACACGTCGAAGACGTGGATGTTCCAGTAAAGATAACAGATGTTATCTATATGTTGGAGTTTTTTTTTGTGATTTTGCTTACTTTGAAAAATGTATTAGTTAACTTATAAGCTAAGTAAAAAGACTTTCATTTCTTATTTTTGGCTTCACTTTAAACTTGTACTGGAACATCGTTTGGCAGTTCCCGCGTCGATCTCGCAGATTCCAGCTTGAGAAAGCAATCATCGAACGTGTTATCTGAACTCTCTAAATTATAGGTCAGTCGTTTCTTGTCTGCGTTTGTAAAGTTTATTAACGATTTTTGTTCTTCTAGGCAACAGACAAAATTTATTTCTTACTCGAGTTACATTCCTTTGTCCACACTTTTAGCCAGTTCTCCTCGTAAGTTTTTTTCACTTACGTTTTGGATGGAATTCTTATTTTACATACATACATCCTCGGCGCTACAGCCCAGTCCGGGCCCTGGCCTCCAAAAGAAATCTTCCCCACTGGTCTCTACTCCCGGCCAATGTCCACCAGTTTGCTGCACCCAGCCTCACTGCCTCCTTACCAACCTGGTCCAGCCATCTTGTACGCGGTCTTCCCCTCCTTCTCCTTCCCATCGGCAAATAATTCATCACTCTTTTTGGGATTCTATCCTCCGCCATTCTCTGCACATGACCAGCCCAACGCAATCTGTTAATTTGTATGAGTTGCACGATCGGAAGATCTTTAAACCTTTCGTACAACTCTCGATTATGCAGTCGCCTCCAAATGTTGTTTTCCCTCACAGGGCCATAGATTCTCCTCAGTACCCTCCTCTCAAAAACGGATAGTCTCTGCTCATCTAGTTTTTTTAACACCCAGCATTCCGAGCCGTACATCAGGACTGGTCTAATCAAGGTCTTGTATAGGGAGGCTTTTGTATCTTTAGTTATTAATTTTGATTTAAAATGTTTCACCAGTCCGTAGTAACACCTATTAGCAGATAATATTCGTCTTTCAATATCTCTAGAGGAGTCATTTCCAGAGTCCACATATGACCCGAGATATGGAAAACCCTGAACCTTTTCAAATTCATAATCGTTAATGCGCAGGGACAGGGTACGAGTATTGGCACCTACAACCATATATTTGGTTTTGCTTTGGTTTATAACCAAGCCCATAGCCTTAGCGGACAACTCCAGTTCCTGAAAGGCTTCCTTTAAGCCAGATTCAGACCTACTTATGACGTCAATGTCATCGGCATAGGCCAGAAGCTGTACCTCCTTGTGAAATATGTGTCCGCTAGTTTGAATTCCTGAATCCCTGATGACCTTTTCTAGAGCTATGTTGAACAACAGACATGCTAAGGCATCTCCTTGTTTCAACCCATTCAATGTTTTTAAGGAGTTAGATAGATTTGATTGTATTCTGATTTGGCACTTAGAATTGGACATAACTACTCCAACCATACGCACCAACTTAGATGGTATATGCAACTCCTTCATAGCTCTATATAGCATTTTCCGGTTGATTGAATCATATGCCGACTGGAAATCCACAAAGAGATGGTGAGTGGGCACTCCATATTCCAACGTTTTTTCCAGGATTTGCCTTAGTGTAAATATTTGGTCTGTTGTTGACCTATTCCTAGTGAATCCACACTGATATTCTTTTATGTTTTCCTCAGCGTAGGGAAGCAGCCTAGAAAATATGATGTTGGACAATACCTTATATGCTGTATTAAGTAGAGAGATGCCCCTATAATTTTTACATATAAGCGGATCACCCTTTTTATGTATTAAACACACCACCCCATTGTTCCACTCATCAGGCATTACCTCCTCCAGCCATATTCGCTCTATAAGATGGGCAAATTCCTTTATGAAATCTCCTCCTGCGCTCTTTAATAGTTCCCCTGGTAAACCATCGGAACCTGCTGCCTTGTTATTTTTAAGCTTTTCTAGAGCTTCATACACCTCGTCATAGGATGGCACCAACTCCTCTCTATCATCCTCGAATTCTCCTACCTCCTCTTCATTCTCAGATGCCTCCATCGAAGCCTCCCCAACTGAGCCTAGCAACTCTTCGAAGTGTTCTGTCCATCTCCTGATCACGCCAGCATTATCACTCACAAGGCCACCATTATTATCCCTACAGGCATTTGTTCTAGGCTGAAATTCCTGTCTCATATCTTTCACCTTCCTGTACATATCTCGGCTCAGCCTTTTACTCTTATATTCCTCTATCTTTTCCATCTGTCTCATCATATACTCCCTCTTTTTTCCTCTATGAATCTTCTTTTCCCTCCGCCTGGCCTTCCTGTATTCCTCTTGAACAGCCCTAGTGCATTTCCTTTGGATCATAAATTTGTATGTCTTGTTTTTGAAGTCAGTTGCCTCTTCACACTCCTTATCAAACCACTCATCTCGCCCATGTCTCTTCTTCAAACCAACGATTTCTTCTCCCGTGGTCACTAACATGTTTTTTAGATTAAGCCAGTGGTTTTCTATATCTTGTTCCTCACGGCATTCAAGTCTCCACTGTCTAATTTTCTCATTAGTAACTTCCTCGAACCTCCGTTTTATTTCTTCTTCCTTTAGCATTTCTGTATTGTATCTAACAGTCTTTATTCCTTTTTCATTTCTATTATTGGAGATTCTAGCTCTCAGTTTTGCAACTACGAGATAGTGATCGCTGTCCATGTTGGCACTTCTATAAACTCTCACGTCTTGTAAGTCTGACTTATGGCGGCCATCCAATAGGACATGATCTATTTGATTGACCGTTCTCCCATCTGGAGACATCCATGTGCCCTTATGTATGTCTTTGTGGTCGAAGAAAGTCCCTCCTATGATCATATTTTGACCAACTGCAAAGTTCAATAGTCGGAAACCATTGTCTGAGTGTTCAGAGTGTAAACTATACTTTCCTATATTACTACAGGTATGGCTGCTTCCCACTTTGGCATTTAAGTCACCTATGATTATTTTTATGTCATGTCTAGGATTCTTATTTTATAACTATGAACTATGAACTGCATGTTCTTCTAAATTAATTCCATATGTTTAAACAACCATCACTAAAACTAATGACTTTTGATTTTAAATATTTTGTTAGCCACTACAGCGGTATTTCTTGTTCAAATTCAATACTTTTGTATGAACATTTTGGCGTTGTGAGAAATTTACTTAATTCAACTAAGAAAGTAACTTTATTAAATATTTCATCACATCTTTCGGGAATTTTACCTCTATACTCGTTATAAATTAATTATATAATTTTTTAAACGTTCTATGTTTGATAGTTTAGATTTTATTATATCTGTCTTCCGGCGTTTTGTGTAATTTTTGTCGTTACTTATTATCTTTTAATTTGCCGCTTTACTAATTTTACCTGCTCTTGACACGTACGCTAACTTATAAACATTCTCAGCTGCAATATTAACTACCGCAACATCACTCGGTTTCAGCACTTTGTTATTCATGTTACTTGAAGCCCAACTACAATTTAATGAGCTTCACATTGCATTCACTCATGTAGGCGTTTCCTCTTCATCACGTGTCTTTCTTCAACTATATCATGACACTGATCCCTTGGCAGCTTATCATGTGATTGATTTTAGAATCTCAATGAATGGTCTAGAGAAGTTATAGGCTTGTTAAAATAGCCTTGTAACACACAACTAAATCAATACGAAAGTCGTTCATAAATAATCCAAACTGTTATTTTTACCGAGATCTATAGTTAATTTTAGGCTGTATGTCTTCAAAATACTACTGTGTAGTCCTCTGTGTCTTACTGACCACATCCCATAGTTTCGGAAGACTTGCCATTCCACTGTGGATACCAATTTCATTCGTTTCTCAGTTGGCTCGGGTAACCGCTGCAGAAAGCTCTCCCAAAAAGGGAAAATGATGTTCACGCGTGGATTCTTTCAGCTTCCGAAATAAGTCAGTGTCCGTTGGACTCGTGTCTGTACGTGCGTGGTTAACAGTTCTCGCTTGTAGTTAATAAGGAAATCGGACACAGTCTGGTGCCGGCGTGCGTTGTCGTGCAAAGTGACACGAGGTCCGTTCCTCCGCAAGTCAGATTGGTTTTTATGTTTTTTCCGACACAGTTCACGATTCTGGTAGCTTGTGATATTTCCTCGTAGCTGTCTATCTCGTTCAATGAAGCCTGCCGCAAGTTTCATATGTTGAGGTTGTGGCAATTCCTGGTCATGGATCACTTTTACGCTGGCACGTCCTTCACGAAAACAAGTCGCCCAACGAGAAACTGTACTACGAACAAGTGTATTTTAGGGGCGTATTCTTTTTAGGGGGGGGGGACGAACGGAATCGGATCCCCCCCAGAGGATCGAAAAATATTAACTTAGGCCTATTCTCTGAATTTTTAGACTGTTTAAAACTTTTTTTAGCTTTCTACGTTAATATAGTAGTAACTGGTTTTAAACAATACAAACAGGCTTATTAAACAGCATTTGCGTATACCTTTAAAATATGAAATATAGAAAAATCAATTCAGTCAATAAGTATCTTCTAAACAATATTTCATGTTTAACACCAGTTTTTTAATTCTATTATTACCGTTTAGTTTAATGGGGCTGATTTCAAGATATTACCAGACGTTTTACAGCTACTTTAAAGATAGTAATGTCGATTAGTCTTACCTTGCTTTTCTTTGTACGAATCCGACTCGACCGGACCCCCCCCCCCTCAAAGGCCAAATTCTAGATTTCTAGATACGCCACAAGTTTTTTTACCACATTAGATTTCAGCCTTGTTGTATAAACTGTTTGACCTTCAACAGTTACAGTACTCGTTACACACTGCAGACGGCATTTTTAACGGTAGTCAATTCAAAACGGCGTACACTAGGCAAGTAACAAAAACACGTGCTGCTTCCTCAAGTGCTCGACTGTAACTGGCGCAATCGTTCACTTGATTTGCATCATACTCACCGCAATACTGCTAACTTGAACATTATTTACGAAATGATTCTCGTATGTAATTGATCGTAAACCCTGGATTTACAATGACCGTAAATCCTGTATAATATAAAACGACAGCTAACAATGTCCTCAAGTAAATGAAAACTTTGTTTAAATACAGACGAAGTACCAAGTAATGATACTTACTGTTTGGTCCAAAATAGTTTTACTGTAACATATCCGTAAGGGGTAAAAGGTTTTTCCAATTTATTACGGTGGATTTAGTTTATTGTAGCTATATACCATTACAAGTTGTTTTCCAATGGTTATTTCTCTGCAAACAAGAAAAACAAAATCCCAAGGATATTTGCTACTTTAATCAGTAAACATTAAATTACGAGGTCTGACCGACAAGTATCCGACCATTTTGAATATTGCAGGAACCGGTTGTGCAACTGGATTACAAATCAGACGTGACCTTTTGACGCATGCGTGAACATTCATTAACGTATTGGACTATTCAGTTAGCTGTGACACTGTGCTGTGTAAACACGTATTGTCTGTGACTGTCGTATTCATCATTTTATCACACTCTGGGATGATTGGTCTTTTGTTTAGGGGATCACAGCCATGAAGTACGACTTATCTCCAGGTACGAACTTTTTGAGGATGTCTTGCTCACTGCTAGCGGTATCGAGCAAAACTTGTGAAACTTTAAAAGAGAATTCTTTTTGCTCTTGGGACAGCAGCCGCGGCACGAATTTTGTTGTCACACGTTTCCTTCCAATACCTTCCGTCAAAATTTTCGAAACACAATTAAGAGAGAGATCCCCAGATCTTCTTGAAATTCTCGCACTGCTAGCTGTCGATTTTCGTTTATAACATTTTCCGTTGATCTGCTGTTGAAGGATTTCCAGAATGTGATCACTTTCAACAGATATTTAAACCACAGTTTAACTATATATCATCGAGTCCTCTCCGAAACCATCTTAATCTGTTTGGTAATTTCCGCGAACGAACTGTCAAATTTTACGCAAAAATGTACAAATTCGTTGATCTAGTTGTCCTCACATTATGAATACGACAGAGTCAGACAACTCATGTATACATAACAGATGCCATAGCTAGTTAAACAGTCTATACGTTTTTTATAGTAAAGTTTATTGAATTTTTACGCATGCGTCAAAAAGTCTTGCCGATTTACGGTTCAGTTGAAAAAAAAAACGATTTCCGTATTATTCGAAATTGTGGGATACTTTTCGGTCAAATCTCGTTTCCGTTTCGAATAATTTCACTTAATTAAAAATTGACTTATGTAGAAGAACCGAACACAATCGTTAATGAATACAGACTATTTGAAATCATCGCGATGAGCAACATAGTTTGACATAAATTATCATGTCTTTTACAAAATTACCTTTCTACAGAATAGAAACTCACGTTTTTTTGTTTAACAATTTGTTTTTACACCGCATGTTTAGAAGCAGTTAAAAATTTGTGGAGTTAGGAAGGCAACAAATTTGACAAATTTCTAAGAAAGGAAGGCAATAAAATTTTATTTTTATTGATATGCTTGTTCAAGGAAACCGAGATATACCCTACCTTTTTGAATGGTAATAGCGAGCCCCTAGCAAAAGTCCTCTTCAACCGAGCGGAAACCAGAGTTGATTGAATTCATCTCATTTACTATCATAATTGCTGCTGAATTAAAAGCAACAGCTTCTTACAAATTCTTTTGTTGAGAAGTCTAATTCTTGCAATATGCGTTTTCCTAAACTTTTTACGATTCGCAAAAATTTTCCATACATGGAGGCTTTATCTACTGAAATATTCGATATTCGAATTTGTACATATTTAGGACAAAAAAGTTTATTTTGTGAAGCCTTAAATTTTGTATGTATCTGCGATCATTTTGGTTAAAGTCTAATTATTTTTTAACACTTTTTTTAGCTAGGTATAGTTCGTTTTCTTAACGTGTCGAAATTGTTTTTAATTTTTATATTAATGCCAAACATAAACCTATTTTCATATTTACTTTATCCGAAACACATTATTATATGGATGTTATTCTGCATGTCCCTTTTTAAGCGGACAATATGTGTGTTTGTGTGCCTATGTTTTGGGGAAGAATTTGTCGACTCCGCGTTGATTGATAATTAAGTGTTGCGAATTGCTTTGGCGACTATAATCTGTGGTACTCCTGGCTTCGTGGTCTTGTGTCTAAAAATTATTTTATCGTGAATGTTTTAATTTAAACGTTTGTTGTTAGTCGCTTAAGTATTTTTAGTTTGAATGTGTCAAAATGTTCTTATGTTTACGATAAATCCAGCGCACGATTTTGTTTTTTATTAGTTATATCGTTAAAAGCCTGAAAATGGCGTCTGTAGGTAATTTGGATCTGGAAATGTTCGGAGTCCTATAAGATTTAAAACGTTGAAAGTAACTTTTGTTTTTTAATTTTCCTTTTTGTCTAACTTACATAAAATTTATTGTAATTTTTGCATTCATTTCAATAAATTGCATTACTTAGCGTGAGAGGTATGTATGATGTGTGCAGTTTTCGCCTTGTTTGCATGTACTTGATAAAATTTAAAAGTCTCATATGAGGAATCAATGGTTCCTTAATAATTTTTTTATAGTTGTTTTGATAGTTGATCGTCTTTATTCACAGCACTTAATTAATATTGATTGTTAAACTTTCACTTGTGAACTTACTTTGTTTTTTCCCGTACGCGTTTCGGCGTGATGTGCGCCTTCGTCAGCGGTGTGAGACAGAATGTCCGGAAACTTGTAACGGTTTTTTGGTTGGTAGGTTGATTGGGGGGGGTAAGGGAATAGGCGCGGGGATCCGAATTATTGTATGTTTTATGTAAAATTGTGTCAAAGAGTGCGTGTGATTTAAAGTGTAATTGGTCGTAAAGTACGTTGTTTGGTTGTGTTGTGTAGTGTGTCACAATATGAAATATACAAACACTACACAACACAACCAAACAACATACTTAACGACCAATTACACTTTAAATCACACGGACTCTTTGACACAATTTTACATAAAACATACAATAATTCGGATCCCCGCGCCTATTCCCTTCCACCCCCCCCCACTCAACCTACCAACCAAAAAACCGTTACAAGTTTCCGGACATTCTGTCTCACACCGCTGAGAAGGCGCACATCACGCCGAAACGCGTTCGGGAAAAAACAAAGTAAGTTCACAAGTGAAAGTTTAACAATCAATATTAATTTTTTTATGTTGTTTATATCATAAAATGATGTTATGCACATTTCCTAAAATTTTTGATTAAGAGACAACGTTGTTTTCAGAAAATTGGGACTGTGGAGGAAACAACGTAAAGTGTCTAAAGAGAAACGCAAATCATAATCCTGCTTTATAATGCTTTGAGAAAAGAGAAAGTGACATGCTTTACGTGGTAAAACTGAGTTCACTTTATAGAAGCCTGGAAGTGAATGGTGGAAAACCACACGTGACTTTGAGAGTACCTCTCGCGTATGTACTTTCAACCCCCTACTGTTTTAAACTGGTCTCTACGGAAAATATTACAGCATGTGTAAGTCAAGGAGAGTAACTGTGCGTTGTGGTTATAAACCGGAAAAGGGAAAGATGTACCAACCAATGGAAAAAGTTCTTCAAAGGGAACAAAGTGTTCATTAAGTCAAAGGCATTAAAAAAAAATAATGAGACAAACTAATAGTTATTTAAACTACTAAAATATTTTGATATGGTGTTATAAAAATTAATAAATATTAATAATGTTATATTTTCCTTGAAAATTACAATTTGTATTTCAACAAACCAACCAAGTAAAATTTACATAATTTAGAGCAAGGGTTAATTATACTGTACACATAATTAACTGTACTTTACACAATTTTTATAAAATTAATTGAATACTTCGATGGTTTAAAATTATTCTTGGTAAATAAACATATCATATGATAATTATGTAATTCAATTTTGACGTTCTGCAGATGACAGTTTAGACCTCCCTTGAGGTAAATTACGCTGCTTCTTATTTGAGAATTTCTAGAATTTCATTATTAAATTCTACCTTCTTATATAGGCTACATGGCCTGACTGATTGCCTGAATCGTTCTGGTTTCTTTGGGCAACTGTTCTGATTATTCCGGTGGCAACAATTTATTCCCAACCATCACAGTGTGACATTACCATTTCGTGTACTAAATGCAAATCTTTATTCATCTCTCTCAGTCTTAAAATCAGTCCACATTCCCTAGTTTATTTTTGGACTCACAGGTACTTATGTTATCATAATTGGTAACTTAGGCTTTCACGGCCGACGTCAACTCTGCTGAAATTTGATCGACTACTCTCCGGGCAATTAGGCCATGCTCCACTACTGCAGCATAGAACAGACGTTTTGGCTCCGCCGTTGGAGGCCACCTTTAGTGTAAAACGACTCGAGTAACTGATACGGTTCTTCACCAGTTAACCACCGTTCTGTGGTTAATTGCCACATTAAAGATCTTTTGCCACAGTACTGTGAAGAACCGTATCAGTTACTCGAGTCGTTTTACACTGAAGGTGGCCTCCAACGGTGGAGCCGAAACGTTTGTTCTATGCGGCAGTAGTGGAGCAGGGCCTAATTGACCGGAGAGTAGTCGATCAAATTTCAACAGAGTAATGCTATCATGATTAGGCCTGACACTTTTCTCCCCCACATAGGCCTACTCAGTATTTACCCTCTGGGGGTCAGACACCAGTTCCTAACACGTACGTTATATCTCCTAGTAGCCTACTGTTACATACATTCTTATCTGAGTATAAAATATGTAAATTGCATGTGTAAGAAATGAATATTAATTTCTTGAATACTTTAAATTAAATTCCGATGAGTAATACGGAAAATAAGTACTGCTCGCAGTTTGAAATATTACAAAATTGGTTCTTGTTATTAACATGTTGACGTGAACAAAGCAAACGGGTAATTTTAATCGTGATGCGGTGTGTGTATTATTCTGTTATAACGTTGTCCGTTAAAGGTTTTTTTCCGCTTCATGATTCGTGAAAGTGTCAAATAATGAATACAAATTGATTGCAACGACATAACATTTGAATTGAAAGTAAGAATAATTCTTTTCCACATTATCTGTAAGTCGTAATATTAATCGACACGTATGAATAATATTGCAATAAATCAAAGTGTACTGGAGTATTTTATACAATTATCGTCAATAATTCCTATAAATAATGCCAGTAGGAAAATAAGATTACACTGTGTGTGTCTTAGGAAAGATGATAACAGGCGTGGTAGTCGGTACTCATCTTCTGCTAATAGAGTGACTACAGGCGTGGTAGTCACAAGTATAGTGTAGCCATAACAGATAAATTAATTTATTTTATTCAACTTTAATTGATGTTTGTTTTGCATGAAAGAATTGGTTCCATGGGCTACAGTAAGTTTTATACTCTATTAGCTGTTACACGCGGCTTCGCACGCGAATATTTGACTTTTAATAAATATTTTAATATAATTTTTTTGTCTATGTCTACGACTATATGGCGTTCTGTCAGCTCGTATAACAATTTTGTACTCATTAGTCAAATTCTCTCCAAAGCTGTTTTCAACACTTGTACTGTTTTAACTTGTACTAAATTATTATGTCGGTGCAACACCCTTTGGAGATTTAAAATTATCCGTTTATAAAGCCTTTGGAGATATTTATAGTGTACCTGTTAAATCAAAAACACTAAATTCTTTATTTTAAGTGTTACTGTGTTAGGAGCATTGTATAACACATTAAACGTTGTTTTCCACAACCATGGCTTTTATTTACTTCAGCAGTAAACTAAAAACCAAAACCCGTTGTCACCTAACCTCACAAATGAAAACAACACGCTTTTTCGCTTTGCATAATAGGACAATTTACAATTAGTACACTTTCCATATCGTAATATATCGATACAATCGCATGTATATAAAACATCAAAAATGTAATGCAGGAATGAATAAATGTACAGTTCCGTTGCCGCTAAATAGCTTTTGTTTATTTATTAGTTGCTATTTTAATTAATTCTGGTCTCCATGGTATTGTTGACATCTTTAGTAGTAGTATTTAATATATTTCACTATTTATTCATTGCATCATCAGAAATACGTATAAACATAAATTTTACAATCGTTTAAGACAATCACAAAATATATAGACGTATCTGTATACAAAATTACAAAATATATCGATACAATCGCATATTGAAAAAATTAAAAACTGCAGGAACGGGATAAAGGTACAGTTCCGATGCCGCTAAATATCATTTGCTTATTTACTTGTTATTATGGTAATTAATTCTGATCTCCACGGTGTTGTTGACATCTTTATACGCGTCAACGAAAAGGCATAATTAAAAGGACCTAAATCGTGCGAACGGGGCAAAATATCAAATTCCAGTTAGACAGTATTTTTTTCCTTGTGTCAAAGGTTAACTGTGCAAAATTTGGTGGCAATCGGTGTAACGGTGTGGATTTGTATTCAGCACCCATAAATCCTCAGACTGAGTTTTATTATAGATTAATACACGACGTAGAATAACGTTAATCGAGAATTTAATTCTTTGTATTTTTTAAATTAGCAGCCATCCTTACTATTTCTTTTATGAATTTGCTCACTGCTATAATTTTTATTGTTCGACTAAGCTTTTCGTCATCACTGACATCTTCAGGTCTTAAACAACCTTACGTTAATTTCTTCATTCTTGACTTATAATTTTTTTGTAACATTTTACATTTCGTCATTTTTAGTGTGTTATTCTTATTATTTTAATTTATTTTTGTTTATTATTTAATATATAATAAAATATTTCTTCATTTGTAAAATCCACTTTTATATTCATTAATTTATTTTTATCTTCTTTTTTAACTTTAAGTATTTCTAGTTCTTCTATTAATTTTCTTTTTCGCGCATTGTTTTCTATTTTGATTATTTCCATATTTTCATTTGGATTTATGAATTTATGGCCTGATTCATTAAAATGTCTTGCATATAGTGAGTTCGTTACTCTTACCCCTTCTCCTTTTGCGTGTTCATTCATTCTAATTTTAAATTTTCTTCCAGTTTCGCCCAGATATATCTTATTACACTCCCCACATTTTAATTTGTATACACCGCTTTTTTCTGTTAATGGAATTTCTTCTGTTTTATCATTTTTTATATATTCGAATACATTTTTCGTTTTCTTTATTCCTATCTGTATTTCATATTTTTCGAAACATTTTTGTAACATTTTTGTTTGATATCCTATGTATGTTATTGCTCCTTTATATTTCTTTTCTTCATTTGTTTTTTCTTTTTTGTTCTTTTCTATTTCTTTATTTTCCTCTATTTTCTTAACTATTCTATTAATTATTTTAGGGTTGTAATTATTATTTTTTGCTATTTGTTGTATTTTCTTTAATTCTTTTTGTTTGAGTTCTTCATTTTCTAGATAATTTATAGCTCTATAGCAAAATGAATTTAATGCTGCCATTTTATAATTGACTGGATGATATGATTCTTGTGGAATTATTAAATCTGTGTATGTTTCTTTCCTATATATATCGAATTTGAGTTTGTTATCTTCAATTTTTATATTGATATCCAGGAAATTAATTTCTAATCCTCCAATTTCTTCTTGAAATTTTATTGTTTTTTCTATGTTATTTAGTTCTTCCGTAAATTTTTTAAATTCATTTACTTCTCCTTCCCAAACTATTAGTATGTCATCTACATACCTGATCCATTTTTTAATTCTTCTTTCTTTATCTATATCTTTTAAAATTTTGATTTCAAAGCTATTCATGAATATCTCTGCCATTAATGGTGAAAGCGGTGATTCCATTGGTAATCCATTTTCTTGTATGTAAAATTTGTTATTAAATCTGAAGTAGTTCTGGCTTAGGCATAATTCTAATCCTTCTATTATTTCGTTTTTCCATTCTACATTACTTAATTTGTTTTTCTTTATTATTTCTACTGTTTTTGCTATTGGTATGTTGGTGTACATATCTTTTATATCTAATGACATTAATTTTGTCTTATTTGTTATGGTAATTTCTTTTAATCTTTCTATTACCTTTTTACTATTTTCTATGCTGTGGATTTCTTCTTTTTCATATGCCATTTTGATTCTTTTACTTATTTCTTTTGATATTTTGTATGTTGGCGTATTTATAAATGATACTATAGGTCTTAATGGCATTTCTTTTTTATGTAACTTAATTTGACATCTAAATTTTGGAGCTTCAGGATTATGTTCTATTTTTTGTTTCTTTTGCCATTCTGTTAAATATGTTGTCTTTTTTATCAATTTCTTTGTTTGTGCTTGAAATTTACTTGTGTAATCATATTTTATTTCTTTATATGGTCCTTTTTGTACTCCAGGTTGTTTAAGACCTGAAGATATCAGTGATGACGAAAAGCTTAGTCGAACAATAAAAATTATAGCAGTGAGCAAATTCATAAAAGAAATAGTGAGAATTTAATTGACCAGTTTCGTTTTACTTTCTTTCGACTCTAACACGCTTCAATCGACCCCGCGACCTCGTAACATTATGCAAATTTACAGTAATTATCGTTAGTAATTGCGATAATTTATTTAGCACGAAAAAGAAACACGAGCGTGAAAATATTTTTTGACCGCGTGACGTGCATTATAATTATAAAAGAACAGAGAAACGGTGTTTTGTGTTTTGGCGACTGTGAGAAATCGTTTCGTTGATAACGTCGATGAGGTAAAACGTTGCCGGTTCTTCTGTTGGTTGGTACACATACCAGATGCTTATCGCTCGGCTACAAAGTGTTAATTGCCGTAAAGGTGCCTACACAGACTGACGGTTGCTTGCAATTAACAAGCTTAGTTAACCTGCAGTCTGACTACACAAACAGTACGTAACCTTTGTGTGAGAACCACATTAATTCCGTTTCTCCACCTCCCCTCCCAAGGCTTTATCTACTACTGACTGTTTAAATGAAGTCTTCTAAAATGGACTGATTGCCTAACAATGCTACGGGAGCAGAGTTGTGCCGCTTTGTTGCATTGGTTAAATCATCGAATTACTGTTGCTGCAATACCCTTAGCATATGACTAACGAGAGACGAGTTTCAGTTAATGAATAGACACAATTTTTAAATATTTGTGTAGACATTTCGACAAATTTTATTGTTATTATCAGAACCTGTATACGGGCAATGTAGAATTAATTATTAGACGTACACGGACAGCTTATTTGTGTAAACATCTGTACAGGCCTATATATGAATCGTATAAAGAATAACAATTATTACTACATATAGGGTGTCCCGGAGGAGAGGGAAATAATTTGAGAAATGGTTCTATAGTGTAAAAGAAGAAAAAAAGTTCATATAAACATATGTCCGGAAACGCTTTGTAAGTGAGTTACGGCTAGCGAAAGATTTCGCCCGGGTTTCGGTACCCCCGGGTAAATGAAGATTTTCTGAAATTCTGGGAAGGGGCGAATTCTGTTGTTTCTTATGGTTTTTGACCTGAGAAATCGGATAAAATAGGTCGCAGAACTGTATCTCCCACAGGTTTCATGATATCCGACGTAAAACAGAAAAATCTTTGCCTAAAAACAAATTTTGGAAAATTTGAAACAATTAGAATTTTTTGTTGATTTTTATTGACTTTATTTACACCATTTTTCTCAGAATTATATTCTTTACAAGTTTTGTTTTTAACTTTTATGCATTTATTAGTCATTTAATAAAGTTATTGTACTTCTAACCTAAAAACACGTTTTCTTATGGGAGATACAGTTCTGCGACCTATTTTATTCAATTTTTTGTTCATAAACCATAAGAAACAACAGAATTCGCCCCTTCCCAGAATTTCAGAAAGTCTTCATTTATCCGGGGGAACCGAAACCCAGGCGAAATCTTTCGCTAGCCGTAACTCGCTTACAAAGCGTTTCCGGACATATGTTTATATGAACTTTTTTTCTTCTTTTACACTATAGAACCATTTCTCAAATTATTTCCCTCTCCTCCCGGGCACCCTGTATATTCTACTGGATTACAGATCTTCACATTCAAGACCAAGGCGACTGCTTTTTATGGAACTAATCACATACGAGCAAAATTGTTGTAGGCTGGGTGGTATTGTTCTGGAGCAGGTCAGTAATTTTTAATATCTGGATTGTAATGTTTCTTGCATTACAAATATTGATATGGTGAAGGAGCTGCACAAATTTATGCGGCACCATCAGGAGAACTCTAAAATCAACTAGTAAGAAACACGCCTGACGTTCTACAAGGTGATGGCTCTCCCCATATTTCTCTATGGGTCTGAGGATACGACTTTAACGAAACTTACCGGAACAATATAATTTAGTGTAGATGTAAGGATTTCCCTACTGGTAATAATAATAATAACAATAATAATAATACACGTGATGTTGTCTATACACTTTTACTGAGTTCTTATCTTATCGCCTGTTATCTAGTAAAATGAAAAAAGTGTACTCAGTTTACTGAGAGCTGAGGGTAGTCATGTGACAATATACCAACCGATCAGGAGTCATAACATTTCCAGAATAATAATGTAATTTATGTCTAAGCTTATAGCGTAACTCATTTCTTGTCAAATAAGAATTTCACTAACAAAATTCTAAAAATTAAGGAATGCGCTTTTCCCCGTTAATAGTGATCGTACATTTTCATATTGTGTTGTCTAAAATACGGGCTCGTATTCTACAATTTTTCAAGTTATGAATTTACTTTCCTTTTCTAAATTTACGACTTTCGTGTCACACGACACAACATGTTTTTTCTCGTCTGGCTTCCGCTAATCTCGTTCAGATTGATTTTGGCTATTCGGAATCGTAATTGTTTGTACGAACCTGCACTCAACGATTGCTGAATACATTACACTGATAATGGTACTCGTCCAGTTATTCCTTACTTAAGACAGTTTAGTAAGTAATATTGCCCCTGGGTACATCGCCTGTGGATGTCCCCTGTTACTACCATGTCGCAGGGTAAGATGCTGGTGGAGCTGCCGGCAATCTGGGCTATAAATGTTCTTATACAGTGACTTGTGAATAAGCTACACAATGTCAACCACATGCGCGGTACCATCGGGAGATCTCTAAAAATCAACGAGTAAATAAACACTTCTGAATTTGTACAAGGTGATGGCCCTCTCGACACTTCTCTACGGTTTTGATAATTGCATTTAACGAAATCACAGGACAGTCGAATAAATTCAAGCTGCAGAAATGAAATTTCTCAAGCACGTCGCAGGGTATACTTCTCCAAGATAGTAGAAAGAATACAGATTTAAGGCAGGTAATAAATTTAAAATTTCGTTTAACGACCTCAATAGAGCGATTTTATCTGATGATGGAACAGATGTTCCGAAACGCGTCATTTTAATCGACGTAACGAAGTCACACGACGGATATAAGGTGATTTATTTATAATAATTTAGGTAATAAATGTTATGAGTATATGCACTAGGTTTCCCCAGTATCGACTACATTGTTGGAACATCTGAATCGAACGGATGACTGCCGCGTCCACAAACAATTATTGAATTATAAGCCGAAGAGGCGGTGAGGTGTGGGACGTTAGAAGAAGCGCTGGAGTGACCAGTTCTAGTCTAGTCGCTTGGGACCAGAACAAACCTCTATTGGTTTAATCCTTGTAGATGATGATGATGATGATAATGACGATATTTGTTTCACTTGTACAGCCGTGACAATAGGTTTCAAGGAAATATGTCGAGTTTTCACAACTCTACTCTACGGTACATCTTTATTTTACAGCTGACTGAACACACGTGACTGAAAGAAAATCCTATTGGCTCTTCTGAATCCTACTGTTGCAATTAATTCGTTGTGCTTTATGCAGTGAAAATTCATAGAACAAAATGCACGTTACAGTAATGTTTACTTTGCTTTTCTGGTCAAATATCTACCGATGTTAAAATGTTTGACAACACTTGTTTGGTGTGTTTCTCGTTTATCGAACGAGATATACCTAAAGTGATTTTACGTACTTGTAACAGTCCTATGTCACTGTATTAAGAGGAATTTTAAAATTCCTTCAGAATTTTCAGTGCATACTAGAATTTTGTAAGAAATCTTAATCGTTATTTTTTTGTATCGATATTTACGTTTATAAGTTATCATCTGTATTAGAATTCGTGACTAGATGTGCATGGCACTTCGGGTCCGTTAGAAACATCTGTTAGTTTCTCACGCTTTCATCCATTTATCCGTTTAGTGAGAAAGAGAAGACGTGATTTATTAAAAAAAAACCGAAGTTTACGTAAATAACAAGAAAATTTAGAAAACGTAGATTATGTAGATAATTACAGAAATAATTAAGAAAAAGTAGAAATAAAATAAAGTAGCTTCAATGATACACACACACACGCGATCTGTGCGAGTGAAACAGTGTATTCCAAGTAAGTGTTTGACATAAGTTATGAAGGAAAACGAGTCCAAGATAAATCGAGGTTAAGGACAGAAACAAGAGGAACGGTTAGGAAAGATAAAAGACCTTTAGGCAAACGAAGGAATTGGAAAAACAACATGCCTTACGACGTATTTCACGAAGATCCAGTAAAAAGGACGAAATGAAAATAAATTAAAAGTGAAACATTTATCATTGTTTGTATACTGTACGTTCAGGCTTCAGCATTTCTTCCGATGTAGCATTTTTTTTAGCGTCTTTCTCAGTACCTTTATATTTATTCCCATTATTAAAATTTAGAATGTTCATTACATTCACAGCACTATTAATTACTTGCTTACCACATATTGTGAGTAGTGACAAGTAAAGGTTAATCAAAGTCCTTGTTATATATTTAGTCTGTTTAGTTCTGTAAAGTCCTTGTTAATCATTTTAGGTCCGATCAACTCTTATTGCCAACAATTTTTGTCACGTATTTATTTAGCAGTCACTGAAATCTTACACAGACTACACTAAATATTAACATATACAGTACTAGAAAATAGATTCTCAACATTTCAACTGAAATAATCGTAACCCCAACTGAAATAATCCTTTTTAACCTTAATTCACACCAATAATTACAACTAAGATATAGTAGGCCTACTAACAAATTATTATTATTAATAATATAAAATAATTAACCTAATGTTTGGCAGTTATTACAATTTTAAATATAAAATCAAACTTTTACATTCAACTAAATTGTAAATTAAATGAATTATTATGATACTTGTTAATAATTTTTAGTAATAAATAAGCCATGAATACTTTTACATCACAACTAAATCTGGCTACACCCTTTACAAATAAAATAAAATCAATTAAATTTCTTCTGTTAATAATAGCATCTCGTGTCGATAAAAATGATTATTGACGATATGCAGGATGATAAAGACACTCAACTGACCTTCTATTCATTAGCCAAGATTTCAAAGGTTTGAAAATTTTTTTTCAAATATTTATCTTGTTAGGTAAACGGTTATAGAATCTAGGTACAAATTAGAAATAAACTTGTTATACAAGTTTTTAGTTATACTTTTTTAGCTAAAGGTGTGAAAAGAGTTTAATTTTCACTTCTTAGTTGTGGAACGGTAATTTTTCCAAATCTCTATTTGTACTGAAATATAGTTTATGTTCTTTATATACACAAAAATGTCTTAAGGATAAACAATTAATTTTCTGAAACAAGGGCAATGAGTTATACCTTAAGTTTTTGCCTAGCAGAATTCGAAATTAATGTTTTTGTAAGGTTCATAGAGGATTCAAATATGTTACGTACATCCCTTTCCGACAACCGATGTCATATGTTAATTTACAGTAAACTAAAGCGAAATAAATTTTTTTAACAATATTTTGAGGACATACGTTTTTTAAGAAATCAAATTTTGTCAATAAGTATTTTCTCATTCCGTTGTATCCCATCTTTACTATCGTAACTGCTCCTCCTGTCCCTCCAGGATTGATATGTATTAGATTTGTTACTATCGGCAGTGATTGTGAGGTTTGACATGCTGTCCGGCGAAATATTCTGGGTTCAGTTTTCTGTATCATCTTAGGAAGTCCAGGATCGAAGACGTAGACATGATACGACAAAAGGTCAGGATTGTAAGGAGGGTGTTCCTTCTCCTCCCATTCGGAGTTCCTACGTGACGTGTGCCGGGTGACATATTGCATTGTCATGCAGAGGCACAGTACTTTTGTCAATTTCCGGGGCGTCGAGCTTTACTCGTCCTCCAAAGTGTGATTCTGAATGAACTGTAGATATCTCCTGTTGAAGAAAATAGTAATTTCATCTTTCCGGCAGACGAAACCTTTCGACACATTTTTGAAAGCGGAGAATTACGATGTTTCCACTCACGTGAACTCTGTTTCGTTTTTTATGAGAAATGAACTCAATATTTACCTCAGGTTACAATTTTTATCAGAAGTCATTACTTTCCTTTGGTAGTGATCCAAAATGTCAAAGCCGACTGCAAAATTCTCACCTTGTGTCAACCCATCGAGTGCAAATTTTTTGACTTTGCAGACGCACAGAGATGACGTAGTACCTTTTTCTTTATGACCCTAGTTTCAGTACCATATAGTAGTGTAGGTAATGCCATTGTTTATAAAATTTTATTTGGGTTTCTTTTCTACATTTATTTTCCAACGTTCTCCAAATCGTTCCACACATTCTTGTGAAATTCGTCACTTTATTTTCTTTAATCCTTTCTCTGACTGCAAAAATATCTAAATCATTTCTTATCTCTTCATTTCTTATATGATCTCGTCTATTACCTGACCTTTTAACTGATCTCTGAAATTTCATTTCTGCTGTTTGTATCTTCTGTTCATCCTTTTTCTTTATGACCCAAGTTTCAGTACCATACAGTAGTGTAGGTATTGCCATTGTTTATACCATTTTATTTGGGTTTCTTTTCTACATTTATTTTCCAACGTTCTCCAAATCGTTCCACACATTCTTGTGAAATTCGTCACTTTATTTTCTTTAATCTTTCTCTGACTGCAAAAATATCTAAATCATTTCTTATCTCTTCATTTCTTATATGATCTCGTCTATTACCTGACCGTTTAACTGATCTCTGAAATTTCATTTCTGCTGTTTGTATCTTCTGTTCATCCTTTTTCTTTATGACCCAAGTTTCAGTACCATACAGTAGTGTAGGTATTGCCATTGTTTATACCATTTTATTTGGGTTTCATTTCTACATTTATTTTCCAACGTTCTCCAAATCGTTCCACACATTCTTGTGAAATTCGTCACTTTATTTTCTTTAATCCTTTCTCTGACTGCAAAAATATCTAAATCATTTCTTATCTCTTCATTTCTTATATGATCTCGTCTATTACCTGACCTTTTAACTGATCTCTGAAATTTCATTTCTGCTGTTTGTATCTTCTGTTCATCCTTTTTCTTTATGACCCAAGTTTCAGTACCATACAGTAGTGTAGGTATTGCCATTGTTTATACCATTTTATTTGGGTTTCTTTTCTACATTTATTTTCCAACGTTCTCCAAATCGTTCCACACATTCTTGTGAAATTCGTCACTTTATTTTCTTTAATCTTTCTCTGACTGCAAAAATATCTAAATCATTTCTTATCTCTTCATTTCTTATATGATCTCGTCTATTACCTGACCTTTTAACTGATCTCTGAAATTTCATTTCTGCTGTTTGTATCTTCTGTTCATCCTTTTTCTTTATGACCCAAGTTTCAGTACCATACAGTAGTGTAGGTATTGCCATTGTTTATACCATTTTATTTGGGTTTCTTTTCTACATTTATTTTCCAACGTTCTCCAAATCGTTCCACACATTCTTGTGAAATTCGTCACTTTATTTTCTTTAATCTTTCTCTGACTGCAAAAATATCTAAATCATTTCTTATCTCTTCATTTCTTATATGATCTCGTCTATTACCTGACCTTTTAACTGATCTCTGAAATTTCATTTCTGCTGTTTGTATCTTCTGTTCATCCTTTTTCTTTATGACCCAAGTTTCAGTACCATACAGTAGTGTAGGTATTGCCATTGTTTATACAATTTTATTTGGGTTTCTTTTCTACATTTATTTTCCAACGTTCTCCAAATCGTTCCACATTTTCTTGTGAAATTCGTCACTTTATTTTCTCTGTATCTCTATCTTGATCATAAGTAATGATACGTCCAAGATAGTTGAAATGTCCTACTTGTTTTACGCATGTGTTGTCTATGCATATTTTGGTCCGAACCGCTTCACCTCCTATAAAGGCCATTACGTTTTACAATTAATCTTATTATCTTCATTCAAGATGGGAACTTCTCCGATCCGAAATCAGGATCCTCTCGAAGAGGATCATCCCTTCCACATTCTTAGGCATCCATAAGAAACATAATTTTCGCCCCCCCCCGCTGAGATACACTTTTGTCGTGATCCATATAGGATTCATCCCATACAGATGAGACGTTAGAGAAGCTCAAATAATTTATAGGCGCTGAAAAGTATTTCATTTACGAGTTACTTTCGCGAACTAACTGAAAATTTTCCAGACCTATTTTGCAGAAAAATGTCAACATAAATATGAGAACGACTAGAAACACGATGATAGCGATCATTAAATAACAGTTGATTTCCTCGTTCGTTAATATAATCACACAGGTGGTTGCGAAAGCTTTTGGCGTCATACAAAGTAACGATTTGAAACGTTGCTAATTTCATAAAAGTTTTCGTCTAAAACAAACCAAAGCTTATTCACCTGTTATTCGTTCAGCAGACAACTCCGTCGTTGAAGTTTCCAAGTTGAAAATCTCGAATTCCGAGTGAAGTTTGTTTCCACACTCGAACGCCAGTTTTTCCTGCATAAGCAATTAATTGCATTACGCTGAGTGAAGTTCCAACAAACTGGGTCAACCCCATTACTGTCTCAATTATTTAAATTATACCTCAATTGCATTGAGCGAACCGGTTTGTTGTTGCACTTGCAACAACAAGACGGTGAAAACAGATTTAGTATTAACCACTACAGCGTTTGTTTGTTTTTTTAATTTGTGGACTAATTAAGAAACAGTCAGAAGTTTATGAAAATGTTGACGATTGTAATTTTAAAAAGTGGCTAATATTAATAAATTATTTATTTAATCAATCGTTTTCTCAGCCACTGTAATAACGGGTACCGTGGAATTTCTCCAGAATAAACGAATTTTACATAACTTCCGCAATTGCGAACTAGGTCATGAAATGAGACTGTCGCTGAGGAGTCTGTTGGCGTCGTACCAAGAAACCTTAGCTAGACAGCAAATTACGTACGGATATGTGGTTAAAAAATTCTTTTAACCAATCTGGTTTTTTTAGATATGCTTTGGTTAATGAATACACAATATTTCTTGTTAAAGAGAAACAGCCGACACGCTTCTGTTTTGGCAAATTCAGAAACGTGAAGCAAAAAATGTTAGATTAAGATAATTGTTAGATTAAGGTTCTAAAAGCCTTAAATTGACTTATTTTGATTAAGTTTCTGAACTATATTCCGTTAAACGTTTAAGGTGAACTGGCGGACACGTTGCCAAACATTTTCCGAAACTGAAGATGGCCTCCGATGCTGCGGCCGAAAGGTCGGTCCACAATGACAATCGACCACGGCCTAACAGCCCGGCTAGCAACAATAATTTTAACAATGAGCTTAACGTATTGTACTTAACGTACCGTGTCTTGTACAAGAAACAAAATATTTACAATTTTTTCAAGCGGCATTCAATTTTGAAAGTTCTCCACACACAAAAGAATAAGGCAGACCGAAGCTCGACTGGTGGTAAACTTTCAAAATTCACCACCTCAGCTGTTATTGTCTCATACCTGACGGTTTCCGCGATGCCTATTCCTATTCCTTTTCTTTGTTTTATGTATAAATCTCAAAGACAAAGAAAACTTTCTTAATTGTAAAGACACGTTCTTTTCGAGTATATTCAACGTTTGCTTAAACATTTTTGACATTCAATATTTCCCTCTCTTTTATTACTGTTATTTTTATAATTTTAATATGTTTTGAATTTGTGTAATATATGGTATTGTTGGTGCAAAGTATTGGTAGTTGCATCATCTTTGCCTCTGCCTTGATGCAAACGTCTACAATAATTGACAATCAGTCTTCTTCTTGATACGATTTTCATACTGAGATTATATGCGCAACGTCACATCAGTAGGTGTACATTGTTTAAGCTATCTCTTTCGTTCTCTTATATATTGATAATTTTATCACATATACCTGCCTGTTGCTTCGGTGATTCTATTACTATATCGATTGGTTATTTAATATTTTTATGTTAAATTTTATTATTATTTTGATAAATATTATTAAATAGGCCTAATTCGTTTTGATGACTGTTACGTTTTTTGTGTCATGTTTTCGTGAGACGTTGATTACCTGAAAACGACAGCAAAAGCCCAGTCGTCTAAAAACGTTGTCAACATAAAATTTATGTCGGGATGGTGAATGTCAACCCAAACGCGTTATAGAGGCCTAACAATAGACTACATATTAGGTTGAGATTAAGG
Organism: Magicicada septendecula; assembly: GCA_034769895.1. Classification (NCBI taxonomy): domain Eukaryota; kingdom Metazoa; phylum Arthropoda; class Insecta; order Hemiptera; family Cicadidae; genus Magicicada; species Magicicada septendecula. The sequence continues at coordinate 388,819,205 of CM068373.1, forward strand.
TGATTTAGGGAAGCATAGAATATTAACAACAGGAACGATGTTAGTTATTATTTAGTGTGTTTTTTTTTTAATGAAGGCACTTGGACCGCGTTGTACATTTTGTTCGTTTCTTTTTTTCCAGTAGGCTCTCATTCTTTCACTTCTGATCATTCCCTCTTATTCTGTCGTTTCGGGTCTCCTCGCTTGTCTGTCGATCTTTTCTTCCAGATTGAATTCCTCTATTATTTTCCTGTACTTATTCCTGTCCTTAATTGCTTCTCGTATACATTTGGGGTCTGTTCTAAGTCTTTCTGTGCTTCTTTGTGCTATCCAAATTTTGTTTTCCTGTTTCTTATATATTCAAATATCTGTTTTGTTAATCTTTTATTTAACTTTGTATAAAAGATATGTCCATAAACATTCTATAAGACATTATGTCCATTCTGTGCCAAATGTCCATACAATTTTAATCTTTTCTTCCGGATTTATACGGAAAGTTTAGAGAAATCTTTGTAAATTTGTTTATGTAATCTTAATCTAAATTTTAAATCTTTCATTTTTTTTGGCCATAAATTTTACTTAATATTTGTCATTCTACTTTGAACATTTTTTCTACGGGAAAACTCCTAAGCATTTTCATACGTATAAGGCTTGAGAAGATAATATTGTTTTTTTTTTTTAATCTTAATTTTGCATTTGTGCTTCTGGATTTTTGTGTTATGAATGGTTGATGTTAGACGGTACGCGATTTCTATCTTCTGTACTCTTCTTTCATACCTTATTTTTCTATTATAGTATAGTGCTATAAATTTTATGCTTGACAATGGGACAAGAGTCTTGAAACATGTCGTAATAAGAAGAGACATCAAATACGAGAAGTCACAGACGGTTAGTATAATATATTTTTCATATATTTATTTTTCTTTTGGCGTTGGTGTTATAATTTTCTCTAGGAATTTAAAATCTTGAAATTTGTTTATTCTATTGTTTTTGAATCAATCTGATCTTTGCCGTTTTTAATGTTAGAGATATATTCTGTTTTTTCAAAAGGCTATTTTTTAAGCACACTTCCAGTGACTGTACTTTAGTTTTTGCCTTTTCCAGATTTTGTGCTAAAACAATTAAATCGTCCGCAAATGCTGAATGGTTAACTACTAATCTATTATTTGTTGTGCCAAGATAGATTGAATTCCATATATTTTCTTCTTTCTTGAAACAGTTTTTCCCATTCATTTACAACTTTTTCTAAAGCACAGTTAAAGACCAGCGACAGGACACCATCTCTTCTTGTCTAACAACGGTCCTTATCTTGAAAGTTATTATGCGAGAATTATTATTGTTTTTATAATAATAATAACGTGAAGGAAAAGAAAAACTACAAGTAGAAAAATGTAAATGTGGTAACCTAAATTGAACTTCAAATTATTATATATTTCATTTGTAGAGACATAACAAATGAATTGTGCTTTGAAATATTGATAGTATTCTTCACAAAACTGTACAGTATTGCACTTGATATACGAGCACTGTACAGAAACTGGTAAGTTGCCTTGTGTGTAGTGATCTATACGAAGAGGGGTTTGGGGTGAAGTGAGACGCCGGTATGGTAATACAGAAAAATGACCAGTCGTCAGGGAGAGCCATGGTGGCTTCATTGTAGCGTGTAATAAGAGCTACGTGTGAACATACCCCCTTCTCCCGCCCCTTTCACAACACTACACTTTCGTTTTTTCTTTCTCTCTCTCTCTCTCTCTCTCTCTCTCTCTCTCTCTCTCTCTCTCTCTCTCTCTCTTGCTCACTCTCCCCCTCACATTGCCTCTCTTTATTTTTACCTTATCATTTTAATTTTTAAAATTCATAATAATATTATTTTTCTTACGGAAATATTACAATTACAGCTTAAAATTTATTTGATTCGATTTTAACCGACTATGGACCATATGAAACAACTCGTGATTTTCGACTTTTCTTGCTTTTCTTTCCTTCCGAAGGGCCTTTCGCTGTGACTTTTTGCTTTCTGCCGTCCAGATAGTTTTTATTTGTCGCTTTTCTTTTTCCAGAAAAGCTAACAAATCTTTAAAATATTCCCTAAGGATACCCCTGTCCAGAATTTAGTCTTTCGTAAGCTCCATTTCTGTGAAATCTTTTTTTTTTAATGAACCAAGGCATTTATGTTTTGCGATTTAGCGAAATAGTATAAAATATTCGTCTTGTCAGTCTTTCTAGCTTCATCCGGACCAAGTTTCCATAGAATCTGATCCTTCTTTTTGTAGCTGTAACAGATTCTTTATTGTTCCTTTTTATCCCTTCATTTTCATTCTTCTTTCGGGCCAAGAATTTTTTCTAGTACTCCTGTTTCCCTTTTTTTCTAATTCCTCAATTTTTCCTTTCTTGTTGAGAGCTAACCAAAAAGGTTTTCTGTTGCGTACAGGCATTCTGGTTTTATACCTGTGTTGTAATGGCGAAGTTTTGCTTTTGTCAAAGTCATTTTCTGTTGTTAAAGATCTTTCACCAACTGATAATCTTATTCCATTTTTCGAGATCTTGCTTTATTGGTTTCTTTGTCTGATTGCTTTATCGTCTATGTATACACCGTTTGGATCTGTTATTTTTATTATTAATATTCGTGATAAGCATAATGATTATTATTATTATTATTATTCAATTATTAATGTGCATAGAAAATCGTTGCAAGAAGATATTAGGTAGGACATCTCCTAGGATAACATCCTGAAGAAGGGATGCTTCGAGAGCAGGACACCTGAAACTCTGTGGCATACTTTGCGAAAGAGGTTCTTCTGGCGAAGGCGCTAGATTTGGACAATGCAATATAGAAGAATAACAAGTCAGATGTGAGCTCTAGGGCTGAAGAGCTACAAGCCTATCCCAAAGTAACGTGTTAAACGGTTTCAGGTTTGTGTCGTAGAAGAGGAAAGGGAGGTGGTTTTTTAGTGGGCGAGGTATAGTACCCAAACCCACAGACCCCGGAAGTGTGCACCTTTCCGGTCATTTGTACAGCAAATGTTTCTACCTGCCCTCCAAAAAAAAACTTATTAATATGCAAACGGGCAGTAGCACATAAGAGACAATTAGAAAGATCCCGATAAGGGCGCGATAGGCTCCATCCTGAAGTAATACGCTAAGTAGTTCCAGGAGGGATACCATTGACTGAATTAGAGGTAGGTTTTTTAGTTGCTAAGAGTCCCACACACCAGGACACAGACAGTTTCCTCTGACGTGCATAAATCATTTTCCCTTTAAAAAAAAAAAAATATTAATATGCATAGTAATGTCGAACTGAAAGTTATTCTTCCATGAAACTCTTTCTCCAACGCGTAATTTCAACAAGTTACTTGGTAACGTTTTGGAAAAATTACTGAAATCGGCATCTAACACTAGAAAAACTGTGTTTTTTAGTGGCCCTGCATTTTTTCCACCTTTTATTAAACTCTTGTTTAGACTACGAATCATTTAAAGACGGTATACTACAAAATTGTTGAAACGGCTTATTCCCAGTACGAAAGCTATCAGTTGGCAATCTATAGCACGAAATTACTCTGTAAAATCTAAACGCCTATACCACCTAATCTAATGTTACTGAAGAGACATTCAACAATCCGCATGAGTATCTGCTCATATTTGTTGGAATAAGACGATTGTCGTTTTTGGTGATGCCTCCACATAATTTCATAGAGGCACGAATCTAGTTGATTTCTGCTAGTTCCTCATCACGAGTATTGCGACGTTCAACGGCCTCCCACAATCCCGTAGCACAAAATATGTACTCACAAGTACAAACTTCTAGCCGACAATGGTGAAAGTTCATCCCTCGTAAATTGAGTACTTCACTGATCCGAAGTTACAGTTGTAACAGGCTCCGGTTGTGTGTGTGTGTGTGTGTGTGTGTGTGTGTGTGTGTGTGTGTGTGTGTGTGTGTGTGTGTGTGTGAGAGAGAGAGAGAGAGAGAGAGAGAGAGAGAGAGAGAGAGACAGAGAGAGAGAGACAGAGAGTGATTACAGATTATCGTAGTCAAAACGATGACTGTTGAAATGTATAATGGAGGCAATGATGTAACTACGGGGGGGGGATCAAGAGGTCAATCCCCCCCCCCGCCAAGTAATATTAAACATTTCAGCAAAATTCCATAATCACTTAACGCAGGTCTATTTCTAAGGCAGTACCTTGTGTTAAAATAAATGTCATAAACAATGGAACAAGTAAAAATATATGTAAATTAATAAATAATGAAGTTAGAGTTTTCTTAATAATGACAATCACTCAAAATAACGTTAATAACGTTAATGGAAAAATAACGTAAGTATTGCAGCCTTCAAGAACAATTACGCACGAGCCCAGAAAACCAAGGGAGAGCCTATTAATCTACCTTAAACTTTTTCGCCCTGACACACTTCCCCTTACGGAGCTGTCTATGCCCTGACACCTCTAATATAATATCTCTTTAGTTTGAGCGGTCGTCTTTGCACAGGTAAACTAGCAGTTTCTTAACTTTAATTCAGGAAAATAATAGCATTTTATTGCTGGATTTTACGTAAAAAATAACGTAATTCAATATGAATTACAAGTTTCCTAAAAGATTCGTGAAGCAACATAAATAACTTAAAGTGAGAAGTAAAAGTGCTTTTTTCAAAATATCTTCAGGAAGGCTGATTCTCACAAGTTTTATTAAGAACACACATTTATTACCAAAGTGAACTCTTTACTAAGGTAATGACACGAGATTTATTACCTTAATTTAAAAACGATTAATCAAGACAGAATATTTTCAAATCAGCGCTTTTAGATATTTTTTAAACCCTTACACTTCATGTTGGTTTATTAAAAATTCTTTGAAAGGCAAAGGATTTATAAAATGTAGGGCCATTTATACATCCTGATATCCTGAATCCTGAATTTTGCGAGAAAAACAAGAGGTCCAAACTTCAATGTAGTCTCATCACCCTCCCCCCCCAGGAACAGCTCTTCTACGATTACTGATTACAGCTCTCCTACTGTGGTGTATTCATTGTTCATAACCTGAAGGTACCATGCATATGATTTATAATAAAGTATTAATTACTCACATTCTTAATCTCGATCGATTTCGGTCATAGACCATGCGTCAGGACTATGGCAATATGATCCAATACAGCAACATATAACTTTATTGAAAACATGCAATGATGAAAGATCTAATATATTTGAACAATGCCGAATATACAAACACGTAAAAGAAGAGGGCCACGAAAATCTATTGAACATCATAACGGACTTCAAAAATCGTATCACATTTGAGAAATTGGGGCAAAATAAAAATCAAAGTACACTAATCAGCTGATATAAGTCCTGACGATGGTCAATGACCGAAATCGATCGAGATTAAGAATGTGAGTAATTAAAACTTTATTATAAATCATATGTATGGTACCTTTAGTTTACGAACAATGAATACACCACAATTGAAGATTGAGATTACAGGTACCATTAGTAAGCAATAAGTGTGTGTATATTATAAATACATCACATTATCGTTAGCTCTCCTAGGTTACACCACTGAATGGAGGTATAAAGTGTGCATGTGTGCGTGTGTGGGTGTGGGTGTGGGTGCGCGCACATGCGGTTGGGCGTTTGTTTGTGTCTGTCTGCGTAAATGTGTAAACTCTTTCACGGTAAATAATATTTGTTACCAACAAATAAAATGGAAAAGAGAAAATGATAAGTTAACGGGTTAACAACGTAAATTAAAGGATGAAAAGCAACGTATTAGTAGTATAGAAACACTGAAGTAGCACTACAATGCGGTAACGCTAACAGCAATCGCGAGACTACAGAACAAACTGATCTGTAAAAGAAACAAGTATCATCTTATTGTTGACCCTTGTTGTGTATCACGATTTTGTTGTGTTTACTGTGTGAAATGAATTCGCAGAACTCCGCTGATATTTACGCTGAGCAAGGTAGGACGACAGGGGACAGAGACCTTTAGGTAGGCATATTTCCGCCCCTAACTGGTAAACACGCTCGTACATACTCACCATTTCGAAGAAAATATATGTCACACAAAGTCGTCAATTTGCTACTCTCTAGCTCTTTCGTTTCTTGCATTTTGTGGCCGCTGTTTGGTTTCTATTCGGTCCAAAAATTTTCCACTCTCCTGGCATTTAGTGTTTTAACGAGGGCTTATCAGTTCATGTCTACTCTTTCATATCAAATGAACTTGTTTCATATGAACAGTCTTAAACGGTTCATTTTATATATCGTTAAATTAATACATTAAATTAATAAAATCTAGATTAAGAATTCGCCTGACTGTTAATCTAGATTCAAATCCTGTACAGCACTACGTTAAGCTGCATTTTTTAGCCCCCAAGTTGACTTTACCTCTGGAATTAAGTAGCAAGGGCAACAGCTAGGATTGGTACCACACATTGCTTATAACGAATGAATTGAATTTCATTCAACTTATGTTAATTTCATAATAGTATTGCAATTAATTATAAACAAACATTCTCCTCGGGAAATGATTAAATGTTCATCATTCGTTCAGAGTCGTCTCATCCACTGGTGAGCGAGTATCATTCTAACCCTAACCATTCCCCAGTAGGTTTCTCCCCAGAGCCATTCTGGTCAAAGACGTATCATTAATTCGAGTAAATTTAAAAATAAAATGTACCATACGCTTGATAGTTATTAGATTTATAATAAGTGAGAGATTCTTAAGGTAAGGGAATATTGAAGAATTGTTGATGAATGGAGTGGGTATTGCCATTCCGATGAAAACTTGTAGACAAAGAATGTAGCAGTCCTAAGTGTTTAGAAATTTAGGCTGATAAACCTATATCTCTTGCGAAATGTTAGATAAACTTTCAGTCAATGTTGGACGGTGAAAAGAATGTTAAACATACGATATAGCAGAAGAAAGTGATAAAATGTTTTGGGCAAGTGGCTGTAGGCCTATCCGATTTATGATAACTAGAAAACCGTATGCCCCAGGAACTAAAAAAACAATGCTACAGCGTGCCATATTAAATCTCTGAAGAAGACAGATTTTTACAGAAGTCAAGGAGATAGTAAAAACGTAGATTGTATAAAAGAAAATGTATCTTGGAATGCGTAGATTGTGAGCTATATACGCAGTGGGTTATGAGCTGTTACGTAGACATCGATTATAGCTGTAACAGTAAATCAACACCACATAAAGTAAAACAAACGAGTTGTACTCAATACGTTTTACAGAAACCATACTAAAAAATTTACGTACCAAGTATAGTAGGCCTATATATAGAATTTGCTCACTATTTTTTCAATAAGAATCATCAACATATCAAAATAACAACAACAACAAAATAATAATAATAGTACTAAGCCTCAAAATATCTAATCCTACGTCCTACATTTCCATCCTAGCCATGCGAGAGATGGCCAACATCATACTGACGGGTGTAACAAAGCCATGGCACTTTAGCTCATATTATTACTGAGTAAAACAGAAGAGAGAAATTCTTTGGAAGCAGAGAGGAATGCTCGCTCGCTGCCTGGAGGTCCTTATGTTGGGAGCCAGCGCTGTGCATGACAGCAAGGGGAGGGTGAGCAAAGGCATTCACGGTACACGCCCGAATTGACAATCGGAAAGCAAGGCTCAGACACGTAGAGTACAGAAGTTGTAATCTGTTAGTTTATCGCAATCGTCAAGACGAGTTGACCGTAACACAACATCGGTTAGAACTCGTTTTGAATAGATTCAGAATCGTAGTTGTGATGTTTTACGGGCATAGAGTAGCTTATGTATAGAAACAAAATGCGGTAAGTTTAAATCAGGATATGTAAAGAGATTGCATGGAGGATTAGGAAGACTAAGATCCGATCTAAACAAGTTTACACTGAATAAAATTGAAGCTAGATAGAGACCCAGCGTCAGTAAACCATACGTAACATTAATCGATCAAAATGTCAATTCGGATCAAATACTTATAATCGTTAATTACAACTTTAATCATCATCATCATCATCATTATCATCTGCACGGATTAAACCAAGGATGGTTTGTCCGGTCTCAAACAGGCAAAGTCTAGAGCTGGTCACTCCAGCGCTTCCTAGGACGTCCCACACCTCTCCGTCCCTTCGGGTCAAGCAACATAATAATACATATACATATAATCCACATATACATATACATACACATAATACAAGCAACGACGTTGTGAATAAGTTGCACAAGTTCGACCTTATGTGCGAGACCATCAGCCGAACTCTTAAGTCAGCAAGTAAAGAAACACGCCTAAATTCTACAAGGTACAAGGTATTCTTGTAGACCCACTTCTGTATGGGTTTGAGAACTAGACTTTAACAAAAGGCCAGGCCAGTCGTATCCAAGCGGCTGCAATGATTTTTCTCTGGTGGTGTATACTCTTCACGATCATATAAGAAACACAGATATACGGCAGGAGTATTATGAACTGGACATTATGAGTATACTCGACAGGATTTCCCAGTATCAGCTGAATTGGTGGGAACATCTTTGCCGAATGGATGACTTTGCTGCATCCTCAAACAATTATAATTTTAATTACAGTAAAAAATAATGGAAGACAGTCATATACAAGAAATCTTCAAGCTAAAGATCGTCTAACACACATTAACGTACGAAACAATGAGTGCCACCTCATTAACAGTGTCCCACTGAACAACAGAAGTCGCAACGCTAGACCGTAAATCACAGTAAAAACTCGGATAACGCACGCCACACTGACTTGGACGGAGGCTGGCCGCTTATATATATACGCCGACGAGGTTTGAGAAGAATCTACCGGTTTCTGGGCCACGAGTCAAGAATAAGCGCGAGTTACAGGCGTTACGACATTGGCACCTTGTACACGCCCCGCAGACCGAATGACACGCACATGGGTGCCAAAACGTGCATTACCGCCAAAACTGAAATAATTTGTTTAAACATGAGCCTGGTAACTAAGGCCTCTATTACACTAGGCAACAAATGATTGCATACAAGTCATTGCAAAGAACGTTATAGGAAATCGGTTTAAATGAGACCTATTACACTTACTGCAATCGGTTGCACGGTCTGCAATCGCTTTCAAGACAGTTGCAAGCCATGAAACTGTTCCGGGAACTGTTTCACGAGCCCAGTGTGGGGCAGTGATACAAGTGTAGCCTGTTACACTATGCAACCGATTGCATGCAACTGTGCGCGCGTTCTTTAGACAAAGAAGAAATTTCATGACATGGGATCGAAACAACATATACAATTTTTTACAAAACCGCAAATATCTCAAAAACGAAAAGGAGGATTTTATTGAAGTAAATCCGTAATAATATTTGAAATTTTTCCATAAATCCATAAACCAGACATTCCGCTACGACCAATAGTTAGTGCGATTGTTACAGCTGTTCACCCCATAGCACTCATTGCAGAAAAATTACAACCGTTTGTGGGGAGGACATCCTTGTGTATTAGGGATTTAGCGGACTTCATAGGAAAAATACAGCCTTTAACACTGGGTCAAGAAGTCATTTTGGTCAGTTTCGACATTGTCTCACTTTTCACTAACATTCCGGTAGATGACGCCTTAAAGGTTACTTAACCTCTAGTGCCGCCTGATTTGTTCCGCTTAGCTTCAGCGTGTCTTAAGTCAACATATTTTTACTTGGATAGGAAATATTAGGAACCGTTAAAGGTAGCAGCTATGAGACCGCCGTTGTCACCAGTCGTAGCCAATATCAGGAACCGTTAAAGGTAGCAGCTATGAGACCGCCGTTGTCACCAGTCGTAGCCAATATTTACTTGGAGGAGTTTGAAAGACGTGCATTGGATTCAGCAAGACTAAAACCCACACACTTTTACCGATATCTGGATGATACCTTTGTTATCTGGCCTCACAGTCACGAAGAACTACAGGCTTTTTACACCATCTAAACTAAACACATAATTCAACTCAGTTTACCATGGAAGTGGAAGCGAATGCTGAAATTTATTTCTTGGATATACTAATATCACGAAAACCGGACGGATCTCTAGGTCATCGAGTCTACATAAAACCTACCCACACTGATAGATACCTTCATGCAACTTCACATCATCACTCTGCACAAAAGCAATCCGTTCTCAACACACTTTTTCGAAGAGGGTATCTGATGACGAACATTTCCTCGAGGAGAAAAAGGACCTAACGGACGCTCTTGAAAGGAACGGATACAAAAGGGATGCCATACGTAAAGCATTTAAGGAAACCGGAAAACCTTCAGAAACACCTACAGTGGACGATAATAACCACAAAGCATTCTTACTGTATGTAAACAGAGAAAATTAGCAGTATGTTGAGGAAATGTGGCATTAGAACAGTGTTTCGATCACATAAGAAGCTGGCACAACTTTTAAAACCAATTAAAGACAGAATCCCGTTCAACACTGAAGGTATCTACAAAATTCCATGCAGTTGTGAAAAAGTTTACATTGGCCAGACGGGCTGCCTGATTTCTACAAGAGTCCAAGAACATGTCAGACATACGAAGAATTCGGCAGTTGAAAAGTCTGCAATTGCTGAGCATTCATCCTTAACTAATCACATGGTAAACTTCGAAGATGCATCTGTAATAAGATCATGTAATAGGTATTAATACAGATTGATTCTAGAAGCAATAGAAATTACAGAAATTATAGAAAGCACAAGGATAACTTCAACAGAGAAACCGCCACGGTTAGTATAACTTGGTACCCTTTACTTTCTGGTTTGACTACACGCGGGTTGACTGACCGCACAAACAATGCACACAGTGTAACGCCCACAGGGCAGGGTCCACTTACCGGACCACCCACCGCCATTTCTACACTATACAACTGAGTTCGCTTGCGGGGTTTTTGTCACTTAGACCTGAGGATACTCATTGTAATATGAGTGAAACTTGTCATACAAGACATTTTTGACGCGGTCCATACCGGAAGAAGACTTTGAAAACATACTAGGCTATCTAATGTTAGCAGTTAGGCATACAAGAAACGTATTGTACCCCCCAGGGCGCTCGTTAGTACCCCCAGGGCATTATCCTAGTTACTCATTTCCAACGGTCTCAGTCGACTTGAGGACTGGAAAACCAACCTTAATTTAATGTTCCACCGAAATGTGCTACATACAGTTTTTTACGCATCACATTGTCACTTAATTGTATATTCAGAATATTACGTAATACAAAACACGTCTAATATCATTAATTATTTAATATTTTTTTTATAAAACGTATTATGCAGTTCTGTGCAGCTTTGTCGTAACAGTACGTGATATTCACTGTTTGTAACGAAAGCGTTATCAGAGAATGAGAAAAAACCTAGGCTACCGTAACCGGTCTACCATTAAAAACAGCAGAAAGAAGATGTGTCGTCATACGAAGAAATAAGGGAAAGACACTGTTAAGACGTGACAGGTGACACTTAAACTGTACAGAGTAGAAGAGGCAGGTGAAACATGAAGTTTATAAATTCGCTTATAGAGGAAACATCTTGTGCGAAAAGACTGACATAAAAATGAAATAGGCTCACTTTACTTCGTGCAGAAAAGAGGGACTCGAGAGCGACGATACTGCGTTTGAATTTATGTCGTGCTCGTTGATTACTTTAGTAAGTGCTTCAAGAAGTTGTATCCGTCATAAAACACGAGCTTCATGCCTGTTTACGCTGTCTGAACTCCGACACCAAACCACTGGCAGAACGTAAATCGTTATTAAATTTAGATACCGGCATTTCTTCGAAAAACTGATTTCAAATACCGACACAGCGGTAACGGAAACTTATCCGCTCATCGACTTACAAACTCAATGCGTTCGTACTGGTCGTTTGTACGCTGAAAAGTTCAAACTTCAACACAATAACAAATTATGGCTCAAAATGATGTTCATAAAACAATAAACTCGAATTCAATAGATATAAACTTAATAAATATTTTAAGGTTTAAAAAAGAAACAAAATACACGAAACCTGTTATAAATGCTTTTAATTAAATAAGTACATTACTTGCTACTTCACTTTAAATTTTACTCAATTATTCTATAACTAGAAAACTCCTTGAACTGCACAACTGGCCCACTATTTTGGACGAAATACATTTGTTATTGGTAGAAATGAAATTAATAAATTTTATTTTGTAAAGCTCTTTAATAAAGTTCTTTTATTTTAATAAAGTCCTTTCTGGATATTTGATTCTTAAAGTTAGCCGAGAAACACCAGAAGAAATGACCACACATTTCAACACGGTTAATGGAGGTTTCGCTGTAACTTAGGAAGTAAAAAAAGTGAAAGAAAATTACAAAAGATCAGACTACTCTACTGTTTTGTTAATACAATAACAACTGTAAAGCATGCAATCATTATTACTTTTTTATTATTATGAATACAATAAACACAAAAAATCCCGAACTGTGCATTGTGCTTTTAATTAAATTTATAACAATAAGGTCATGCCAGAATGACAAATAATTTAGTCTAACTTTTAAGTTTCTGTATCTTTCCACAGACAACTCTAGGCCTATATGGAATACTTTTCAAAATTACATGTAATTTATAACAAATATAAATTATTTTGCAAACATGGCTTACAAACCTTTAGAAGGCGATACAACATCTGCAAGGGAGTTGAAAGATATTAATTTTATGACATTGTTAAAATTATTTTGAATTTTTATTTTCAATAACATTATTCAAAATTTTGTGTCCCACATAGTTTTACAATTAAAAAAAAATTTAACTTCGACTTTTGATCTGTGGTGCTGATAAAATTGAAAACTTTTCAGTGTAAACACTTCGTTCGGAGTAGAATTAAACTTACTTTTGATCAGAAAATGAGGAAAATTCTCATTATTCCAAAAACTTAATTTGCGGTTTTAAATTTCCAACCCTGAACACTATATTTAGATTTTGCTTTAAATTATCTTTAATGTGATACCCGAGATTGATTTCTGCTATTTTTTCGAAGTTTTGAACCCTCACATTTTTGTTCCCTCCCCCCTATTTTCGGGCGGACCAATCTAAAAAATTGGAGTTTTCTAGGGTGAAGGTATCGACACACGTGCCAAGTTTTTTAAAAATCGTTTATTGTATTCAAAACTTATCGCGAGACATAACTCAAATGGACAGGCAGGTAGACAGACCGACACCTACAGGCGAATGCCAACGGTCGGGTTTGGTAGCGTTTAATTATTGAACTCATCCTATAGTTCCTAGATTCATCCTGGATGTTGTTGGTCCTAGACAGTAAACTGCTTTGATTCCTCTTCCTCAGTTTAAACATCTTCCTCTCTTTCTGTTTGTGCTGTTAGTTTTGCAAACTTTTGTTAACCCCTGCGACTGAATTTCAAATAGGTGGAAAGTAACTTCAGCTTTGAATTCTAAATTCATTTGGTCACCTGTATGTGCAATACTATTTATTACTCCTTTTCCTTCTTCAACAATATATTTACAATCATGAACGTTCGTGAAATGGATATGAGCGTATTTTCTTCCATTCGTATATTGAAGTTTCAATTTAAAAACTTATAACACTTACTGTTTATTCTTATAGAACATACTGTTTCTAAAATTCTTTGAGAGTTATGGGGTTTTTCTTATCAGTTGATTTTCCGAGTGTAGCTCACGTATCGTCGGCCATTCCATCCGATCATCGATCACTCGCCATTTTCCGTGTTATGTGACGTTGACTGTGATATGAGACGACCTAGCGAACAACAATATGATGCGTAATTATCTTCAAATAGCACGTTCCATTCGTTCTAAAAGTTGGTAAACGAATCTGACGATCACTGGCGGTGCAGAGAACATTTTGCACAGCGTAGACGAGTTTGACTGACATAGTTGCGAGTTGTTTTGTAGCGACGTCATCGTGTGTTGTACTTAACGCTAAGTGTTAGAAGGATGAATCGATTGTGTTCTGCCTTTCACTGCCGTTATCCATCAGTTCTGCGCTAGCTTCCTCATATCCTCCTCCAGTCTCAACTGAATCTCTCTCCTTTCTTCTCTTTCTCATACCATTCACAATTCTCTGAAGTTCAGACAGTCTCGCCTCATCCAGTGAACCAACTGATTCACTTCCTTCTTCTTGCGGTCTTGAGCGTCTGATGCTTACACATACTTTTAAAAAGTATTTAATAAGCCTACAAAAATTTAATAAAAGTAAATAGTTATTGATAAAAATAAAGAAACATTAAAATAACAATAATAAACCAAACAAATTAATACAAATAAATTGGATCTGAACAAAATTATTTAATACAAATTTTGATCATCTTTCTGTCACTTATTTGATTTACTGGTGTTAACATTTATTACATCAACACCACTATCCAGGTAAAATTACTTCTTGATCTCTACAAAGAGCTTGACATGACAATTTCTGTGAGACCGATTGTAACAGACAGCTATGAGTTATTTTGAGCTGGATCGTCTACTGCCGCATCATAAAAGAATTGCTTAAAAGCTTAGTCTACACGTTCAAAAAGTGTTACCTTACGTTACAATACAGAAATAAATTCCTTATTAAATTATTCATTTGCAGAGTGCTTTGTGACATTTTAGCAAGACAAATCCTATTTAAAGAGATTATACTTGGCAGCAGACGAGTCTTTGTTAGTCTCCTGTATGCTTACTCTGTGAATACATTCAAGGTCCTGTACGTGGGCTCGCTCGCACCAGCAGCGTTATCTAGACTGTGAATTTTTTAAGGATTTTATTTTCTACTTATAAGGAATGTTGTGCCCGCGCAAGTAAAATGTTAACTTAAAATATTAAACATGGATTTAAAAACAGTTGTACATTTGCTTATGGATTAGAATTGGTGTTGACTAAAGTAACTTTAAATTTTCAGTAAACATTAGAGAAGCGAAGCCAGCACGATAATACTTTAGAGGGGATATTAACGAAATTTTGATTTTGTTTTTATTAAGAAAAACAATCTCTTTTACTTTCAGCATGACACACTAATATCATAACGTCTAGAAATAACTAACATAGACGAAGAAGAGTCAAGACGGAACTAAACGTTTGTATCAAAATATCAACATAGTTACATTATTATTGACCATGTTCGTTTCTGCAGAAGTGTACGGCTAGTTTGGTCCGACTAACAGAGATACAATGAATTCTCTGAAGACTTTTATAGGAAAATAGAAGGTAAGTGAGATGGAAATGTTGTCAAATAGCAGCAGAAGAGCTGGGACCATAAATGCCGTTGGCGAAGAAGATATTACCTACGTGGAATCATTCTCTTACGTTTTGTGTATGACGCATCTAATTATTTGAATGTACATTATGCTGTACAGCAATCATCTTCTTCTTTTACTTATTCTTCATCTTCTTCAGGCCTGGACACTTTGCAGTCCATTGATCTGACCATCTTTTCCTGTGTCTTGCGATGTTGCCGTTTCCCCTGCGAAGATAAAACATCAGTTTAGAGACCGTCTGTCTGTACTGCTTGATGTTGTCACGCAGGCTGTATATTTTGAACATGTTCCTTATGCCATCATTCCTTACTTGGTCTCCTCGAGATACTCCAAGTACGGAACTTACAAACCTCGTCTCACTAGCCTGCGTTCGGCTGCGGGTCCTTGCGTACTGTGTTCATGTCTCACTGCCATAAAGACCGCAAGGCACTGCCATCATTTTATACAACTTTAACAGATCATCTCGTCTGACATTCCCCTTTAGTGTTCTTCTACTAGTTCCTCACACGTGGTTATCTTCTCTACTTTTTTTGGATGTCTACACCTCCCCCATAAGACAAGATGCTGTATAGTACATTCAGATTCAAGAAATACTTGTAATTAATCAACGCGAAGACTTGAAATCGTGGACACATAAAATGGATACAATTTAAAAAAAAATCAAGATTACTCTTGTGAACGTGTTCAAAAGCGTACAGATTAAACAAATGAGGAAATAATAAAAATATGGCAAAAATAAATGAAAGTTTAAAATATTTTCTGTATAAGAAGGTAAAACTCTTTAAGCAGTGTTTACGTTTTGTTACCAGTCTCAATGAACGTCACACGTTCCACACAGGTCTACGGTGTGGCATCTAAACTGGCTACATGTATTACTCTCAGCGTACCGACTGAGGATGAGACGTTTTAGGATGGGGTTATACCGAAGACTGGAGCCGAAAGACTTACTAAACAGCAGCAAACACGGAAGCGGTACTTTTTATACGTATAAATGAAACGTTATTTCATCATAGGAAGGAACGGTGCCATATTATAGTTCCGCTGATCCCACTGTGTACCGATTAAAGTACACATTTATAAATGCGATTGTGAAACTATTTTGGGCGCTATGTAAATCTACATATCTGATTTCTAAGAACCGATAAATTTTTAAAAGACATTAAGTGATACCAAATCATGGAATTACACGGAATCAGGAATCGATTTCGCTCACAAACGTCGCTAGTTTGAAACCTCTAAATTAGGCAAGTTTAATGGTGACGTTAATAGCTCTCGACCGTTAAAAAATAAAACAATTTCTAACCTTTTCCGTATCATCAGTATTAAAACCTATGAATTAACTATTTAGTTAAAAGTGAAAGGTTGAAAGGGGTGTAAAAAGAAGGCAAGAGTAGATGTCACGAACAAGAAATTTAAGACACTTACCTGGATTAAGAGGTGCACACGATTGATTCAGCACAGTAAGAGATTTAGATTCCGTACATGCGTAAGTGAGATCTGCAAAACCCAATAAACACGGATAGGCGGTCGAAGAAGATCATTAGCCACACATAAATTACAAGAAGAGTTAATGAAGAGAAGAGATAGATAGCCCGTGGGACGTACAATAATCAGTGTGCAGTAAAGCGCGCGCGCGAGTGAGAGAGAGAGAGAGTGATAAAATCAGAGACATTGTGAGAGAGGGGAAGGGAAGAGAGAACAAGTGAGAAAGTGTAGGTCAGTTGCGTAATACTGAATTATAACTTTCTTGTCTCCAATACGTTTATCTGATTTGTTTTTTTAATTGGTTTTTCACTGTTCGAAGTTTGCTGTAACTTCATTACCGTTCACAGGTTGTACGCAACTGACCTCAATACAGACTACGCGGAATCTCACACGAAAAACACGAACAGCGACAGAAACACGACACATGGAAACGACACACACGCACGCACGCACACACACACACACACACACACACACACACACACACACACACACACACACACAGAACAAACGAACGTAAATGAAAAGTTATTTCATCGTAGGGAAGAGCGCCGCTGTATAATGATCCTGTCTCTATCGCTGCGTGTCGACTGAGATACGTATTCGGAAATGCAATTACGGGTTCCATTTGTCAACGAGGGAAACTCTACTGGGACAAACCTATCTACTTACGCCATACATAAACGAACTGGCTAGTGAGCGGATCCTACCAACGTTAATACAGTTTACTGTAGTTTCTGTATGTAGCAAGTAGTTAGTGTGACTACTTGACCAACCAAATTGTAATGAATCAATGTTGTACGAGTGTTGTCGTGTTTGTTTATGGACAGGACGCACCAAGATTTTATTTAACAAACTAAATGGGATATTATTACGACGGCCACACGGATCGTGTAGTGTAAACAGAATGACTGACACCACAAGAAATTGCTAATGACAATTTTAACTATACACAAACAACAGTTACAGACATCAACAAAGACACTCTTATACAATAACTCAATACAGTTTTGCACTAATTAACACAATAATCGCTTTCCACTAGACCGCATCGATCCGCACTTCTAAAATCACCAGGCGTAACTAAACTGGGCTGCATCGTAATCCAGTATACATAAGTTGCCGCCTTGCATTGTAGTTACATAGCGGACCTGGACGCCGGTGAAATTGTCAAGTAACGTTTGGAAGGGGCAACTCGCATGACTTAGAACGTTATGCAATTCTGCCCCGCAGGAACAGCTTCGGGCGTTGCCGCGAGTAAGAGTCACGTAGGCAGTTTGGTATTTTTTCAGCTCAACGGAGCAATATGTTTTACGCACAAAAATAAACAACGTATTGATACGGTAATTTTTAAATACAATAATTCATACAAAATATATCAGAATTATAATTACGAAAATTGGAAGAGGAGTATTAAAAGAAACGGTATCCAAACAAACTCATGTATAAAAGAGTAGATGGCAACGACATAGAAAGAAGAACATAAAAATGGAAGACGTCTAACAAGGAAACGCAAGGGAATTTAAATATTTTGGCTACATAACGTCGAAAGAAACTGTCACCATGGAAGAAGAGATATGAACTGATTGGCACAACTAGAAGTCCCGTTGAACAACTAAATTCTTTTTAAAGAATGCACATCACAAAACACCAAGATGACAATTTGCACTAGCAATCAACTGATACGTAACACAGCATTATTCCAAATAGAGGAGAGATTTATATGTTAAATAAAAATAACGTGGACTAAATTGAAGCAACAAAATTGAAATTATAAACAGACAAGTCAAGTGGACAAAAACGAGGGAGCAAGTCATATAACGACCAGGAATAGAGGATATATACACTTGACTTCTTTAGAAAAAACTGTTTGTGCGGAACGGAGATGCAAGAACGATCAAGGAGATGAACAGCGAATGTAACGTGTTGATGTCCCATGGACACACGAATGTAGGGGAAGGCCTAAATGATGTTCAAAAACGAGATTGATGAAAAAATGGAAAGAGACGACTGTATACTCCAGACCGGGAGAACAGAAGAAAATAAAGACGTGCAAGAAAGCGGTTAAGAGATTGAAGACGGTAACAACTGTAAACTGAAGACTAAATCCTTGTAAACAGGACAAAACAACCTAGGATGTCACAGCTTCCAATTACGGCAAGTTTTCTGCTGCGTATTACATATATAGTATAGCGAACCAGTCAGTTAACCCAACTAATTGGGGCTGAGTGTATTTTGGAAGTTCGTTAATGCGAACAAAAAATTGTAATACGATTTACGATAATATGGTGTAGGTCGCATAGAATTTTAAATATAGGCCTATTAACACGATATAGTATTGTGTTGCGTCTTGGTTTATACGTGTATTTTTTAATAAGCGTACTTAGTTTTTTTACACTTCACTGTGTACAGGTCATTTCAAAATGAAAACGGGGCCTCCTAAGTTTTAAACAAGTCAAGTTTTTTCTTTTCATTGATAGTGAAGATCACTGATGTTGGATCGAGCAAACTTACGCTGCTGAATGAACCAAACATGAACATAATTTTGTAGGGAGGACATAACGGTATCATTATCCATTCTTAAAAATGTTTTTTTTTTACAAACCATCACCAGAATTTAGTTTTGTCTCTGACTTGGAGTTAGTATAAGACGACTTCTTCTGTTTTCTTCTTTAGACTACAGGCCATAGTGAGCCCTGGCTTCCAAAATCAATCTTCTCCAATTTCTCCCATCCATTGCCCTCTCAGCGTAACCCCTCGCATCCATTCTTCGTAGAACTTCCAGCACATCATCCAACCATCTTATTGTACTCCAACCACCCAAGGTCGGTCCTCTTTCTGCTTTTAGAAACTTGCCCCCTCAGGATTTTCTTTGGCATACGTCGTACATCTATCCGCTCTAGGTGACCAAGCCATTGTATTCTTTGAGGCTTTACGAATCTTACAATGTCCTCATGCTTCAATAGCTCATCTACCTTCTGGTTATTTCTTATTATCCATTCATCTTATTCCTTAACCCGCTATAAACACGTCTTATAATCATTCTTTCAAACCTTTGTAGGGTTTCCTGTTCCTTTTTTTAATGTCTATCTCTCGCCTCTATAAGTAACAACGGATTGATAAGTGCCTTACATATTTTTATTTTTGTGTTAAAACTAATGAGTTGCTTCTCAATAGTCTATACTGTTGGCATAATATGGCGTATTTCCTATTTGTATCCTGCCATGTATCGTCGTGTTTAGGACCCTTCATAATCTATCATGTTACCCAGGTATCTGAGCTTATTAACTGCATCAAATGAATTATCCTGTTACGCGGGATACATTATTTGCGTGGTCAGTCAGCTCACGTACAGTCAAACAGGAAAGTAAAGGATACAAAGTCGTGCTGAGCGATACTGCTTCTCTGTTGATGTTATCCTTGTGTTTATTAATTTCTATTGCTTCTAGGACCATTCTATCGTAATACCTATTGCACTACCTTATAACAGATGTGTCGTCGAAGTTTATTTTGTGATTAGTCAGCAATTACCGACTTTTCAACTGCTAGTTCTTCGTATGTCTGACATTTTCTTGGACAGTTGTGGAAATCAGGCGCCCCGTCTGTCCAATATAGAGTCGTTATGTGTAGGAATACACATATTATACTTATACTTTATACTTACGCTATGTGACGCATAACTTTAGCTTTGCAAAAACGTCACAGAGAATGGGGAAAAGATTAATAAAAGTCCAAGAAGTGTTTTGTTTTCATAAGGTTTGGTTTTTCTCTTTTCAATGTCTTCCAAGCCATAGTATTATCGTTTTACGTAATAACACGCGCATTAATAACATCAGCCGCATTACATATTTGTACCGTATTTAATAGGACAATGATACAACAGACGTAATAGTATTTATAGTTAGTAAAGTATATGAATTACGACTTATCATCACTTGGTAGTAAAGTTTATGTCGTCACATAAATCCTGAATTGCCTATAAACCATCGATATTATCTGTTCAATTTCTCTAACATTGGGTACTTGCATAATTATCCTTATGCATCGTATTATTACGGGAAAATAGATGTATTTATTTCACAACTGATTACGAATGCTTTTTTGAGGGTTTTCTTCAACGTTAATGCTATACGAATGGAATGATACATTGTTAATTGGAACGTAAAAATAGCCGAAGGACCTATCATTCTTTTTGTTCCCATCCTAATCCCAAATACAGTGGTAAACGTTTAATTCGAAATGATGGGTACCATCTGTTTTTTCGGTGTTAACCAAATTTCGTGTTAAATGGACAGACAGTGAAACAAAATGAGAAAAATGAGCAAATACTGTATAGATAACTTACTGTATTGTGCAGTAAAATAAGGCAATAAAGAATATTCATAACGTATTTAGAGATAAACGGTTTACTTATCCTGTTGGATAATTTCTGGCTAATTTTTGGAAAAAACGTGGTTATTTTTTCTTAAAATTTAGTATCGATGCATTGTATCTGTTCTTAACTTAATCTTATGATTTAGATTTTCTTGTATAGTACTATTGCATGTATTTTAAAGTTCCTATAGTAACAATGTTGAATTCTTTTTAAAATAGTCCGTTAATTGCTTTTTCATACAATTCTGCACTACTTTATTTTCAACAAATTGTTCTAATTTGCCAGTGTGGTCAAACATTTCACCTTATGAATTGGCTTCTAAATATTGGCGAACACGGCACAGCAACGAACCCATATCGGTGGCGGTATCATCAATTTCACAGTTCTTAATGTTGAGAATATACTGGAAAACTCTACATTCATTCTTAAGTAAGTATACCTGTCACTGTAGAAGTGAAAGTTTGTATTGTGCGGTGGGGGGTCGAGCTGCCTGGGCGAGGCCTCAACCCGCACACATGCGCTTTTACTGTGAGAGTCTAAAAAGTAATGTTCTGGAAGTTTTAAATAAAAGGAAAGATCTGGAAACTTTTTTCTATATAAATAGAGATGCACTCGACAAGTACAGTTCAGTTTTAAATGTGCTCTTGTAATGTGTATTTCGTGTGTCCGTTTTATGTTTACTTGCTACTAAACTGTTCCTTCAATAAAGCGTGTGTTTGCTCCTGTACTTAAATTATTCATTATTTTTACCCATACCTCAACACTTAACTTGCACTGTTTTGGGGCGTACGTGTAGTCCTATGGATTTATTAGTTATGCAGCTATTGAAAAGCCAGCAAAAACTTATTTTTAACGAAACATTTTTGTGTTAACCGTCATTTTGTAGGTAAAACAATCGTGTTAACTGTATAAACTGTAATTGTAAAATATAAGAAGCGATCAGGACCTGAGTGTCATACAAATTAAAATTAATTTACCTTTTTTTCATCCGTCGTGTGACTTCTTATTGTATTTAATTAAATAACGCGTTTCGAGGCTCAAGGCCTCATCTTCAGATTTCAGTCCAGTGTGGACGTCGTTAACACATTAAAACTAAACTACTACACATTAAAATAAAACACTACACAAGTTAACCGATGTCTGGGTGCGCACCCTTTGCCGTCTCGCGACGCACTGAGTGTCATGTTTCGTGTTAACCGATATTTTGTGTTAACCGTTTTCGTGTTGAACGTTTTCCACTGCATTCACACTCTTTTGTTGGAATACTAACATAAAGTTTCAGTTGTACTGCTTACAGAATATCGCTAGCACTTTATCCCCTTATTTCTCTGCCAAACGTTGCGCAAACGGTTTAAGTGGGATCACTAAGATCCAATAAAGACGAATAGGCGGTCGAAGAAGAACATCAGCCACATAAATTATAAGCCAGAGGTAATGAAGAGAAGAGGTGGATCGCCTGTAAGTCGTACAATAATCAGTTTGCGGGAACACGCGCTTGTGTGTGTGTGTGTGTGTGTGTGTGTGTGTGAAGGAGAGAGAAAGAAGGGAGAGAGAGAAAGAGAGAGAGAGAGAGAGAGAGAGAGAGAGAGAGAGAGAGAGAGAGAGAGAGAGAGAGAGAGAGAGAGAGAGAGAGAGCCATGATGTTAGAGGGGGAAGAAATAAAGGTGATAAAGTGTATATCAACTGCGTAATGCTGAATTAAAACTTTTTTATCTCCAATACTTTTGAGTTGATTTTTTGTTTTAATTAGGTTTTCATTGCAGTTGAGGCTGTTCGAAGTTGGATACAACTTCATTATTTTTCGTGTGGTTACACGCAACTGATCTCAATGTACATGGCGCGGGAATTCACACGCAAAACACGAACAAGGACAGAAACACGACACACGGAAACGATGCGGACGCTCTGTTTATACGCACGCGCCCCTTCCCAATACACACACACAAACGCACATAAATTAAAAGCTATTTCATCGTGGGGAAGGGCGCTGCTATATAGTGGTGCTGTCTGTTGAGCTGCGTATCGACTTTAGATACGTATTCGGATTTTCAACAAATTGTTCTAATTTGCCAGTGTGGTCAAACATTTCACCTTATGAATTGGCTTCTAAATATTGGCGAACACGGCACAGCAACGAACCCATATCGGTGGCGGTATCATCAATTTCACAGTTCTTAATGTTGAGAATATACTGGAAAACTCTACATTCATTCTTAAGTAAGTATACCTGTCACTGTAGAAGTGAAAGTTTGTATTGTGCGGTGGGGGGTCGAGCTGCCTGGGCGAGGCCTCAACCCGCACACATGCGCTTTTACTGTGAGAGTCTAAAAAGTAATGTTCTGGAAGTTTTAAATAAAAGGAAAGATCTGGAAACTTTTTTCTATATAAATAGAGATGCACTCGACAAGTACAGTTCAGTTTTAAATGTGCTCTTGTAATGTGTATTTCGTGTGTCCGTTTTATGTTTACTTGCTACTAAACTGTTCCTTCAATAAAGCGTGTGTTTGCTCCTGTACTTAAATTATTCATTATTTTTACCCATACCTCAACACTTAACTTGCACTGTTTTGGGGCGTACGTGTAGTCCTATGGATTTATTAGTTATGCAGCTATTGAAAAGCCAGCAAAAACTTATTTTTAACGAAACATTTTTGTGTTAACCGTCATTTTGTAGGTAAAACAATCGTGTTAACTGTATAAACTGTAATTGTAAAATATAAGAAGCGATCAGGACCTGAGTGTCATACAAATTAAAATTAATTTACCTTTTTTTCATCCGTCGTGTGACTTCTTATTGTATTTAATTAAATAACGCGTTTCGAGGCTCAAGGCCTCATCTTCAGATTTCAGTCCAGTGTGGACGTCGTTAACACATTAAAACTAAACTACTACACATTAAAATAAAACACACTACACAAGTTAACCGATGTCTGGGTGCGCACCCTTTGCCGTCTCGCGACGCACTGAGTGTCATGTTTCGTGTTAACCGATATTTTGTGTTAACCGTTTTCGTGTTGAACGTTTTCCACTGCATTCACACTCTTTTGTTGGAATACTAACATAAAGTTTCAGTTGTACTGCTTACAGAATATCGCTAGCACTTTATCCCCTTATTTCTCTGCCAAACGTTGCGCAAACGGTTTAAGTGGGATCACTAAGATCCAATAAAGACGAATAGGCGGTCGAAGAAGAACATCAGCCACATAAATTATAAGCCAGAGGTAATGAAGAGAAGAGGTGGATCGCCTGTAAGTCGTACAATAATCAGTTTGCGGGAACACGCGCTTGTGTGTGTGTGTGTGTGTGTGTGTGTGTGTGTGTGTGTGTGTGTGTGTGTGTGTGTGTGTGTGTGTGTGTGAAGGAGAGAGAAAGAAGGGAGAGAGAGAAGAGAGAGAGAGAGAGAGAGAGAGAGAGAGAGAGAGAGAGAGAGAGAGAGAGAGAGAGAGAGAGAGAGAGAGAGAGAGAGAGCCATGATGTTAGAGGGGGAAGAAATAAAGGTGATAAAGTGTATATCAACTGCGTAATGCTGAATTAAAACTTTTTTATCTCCAATACTTTTGAGTTGATTTTTTGTTTTAATTAGGTTTTCATTGCAGTTGAGGCTGTTCGAAGTTGGATACAACTTCATTATTTTTCGTGTGGTTACACGCAACTGATCTCAATGTACATGGCGCGGGAATTCACACGCAAAACACGAACAAGGACAGAAACACGACACACGGAAACGATGCGGACGCTCTGTTTATACGCACGCGCCCCTTCCCCATACACACACACAAACGCACATAAATTAAAAGCTATTTCATCGTGGGGAAGGGCGCTGCTATATAGTGGTGCTGTCTGTTGAGCTGCGTATCGACTTTAGATACGTATTCGGAAATACAATTACGGCTTTCATTTGTCAGCGAGGGAAACTCTACTGGAACAAACCTAAAGACTTTTCCCGTAGAGAACCGAACCAGCTAGTGAACGGATCCAACCTATTTTAATACTATTTAGTATCGTTTCTTTTCGTGTTATCATTTTCGAGGATTTGAACTGCTTGAAAGTTAACGTGTTGGTCGAATGTTTAGTTCGGAGAACATATGAGGTCCTGAATTAGTAAAAAATAAAACCATAAAATAGTTTTAGTGATTGTCACTCGTCAATTTATTAAAATTATAAATCCATGACAGCTGTTTCGGCAGCACAGTGCCTTCATCAGATGGTGTAAGCTGACTCCATAAAATAGTTTTAGTGATTTTCACTTGTCAATTTATTAAAATTATAAATCCATGACAGCTGTTTCGGCAGTACAGTGCCTTCATCAGATGGTGTAAGCTGACTTTTATTTTTTACTAATTTACAATGGATTTTCATCAAGTAAAGGTATCAAGCATTAATTATGAGGTCCTGAAGCATATTAGCATATTCCTTGTGCTTTGTTCTGGAATTTTTGTGTTTTCTTTTATATAAATATTGTAAAGACTGTTACGGAACGCTGTCGAGGGGGAAGGCGAGTGTCGTTCTACGCGCTTCTCGACTAGTCCAGCTTGCCTCGTCTGTATCAAGGCCGTCCACTCAACGCAGCACGCAAGTTAATGCGTATATCAAGTGTTCTTGAACACTCTGGAAGGTACTTTTGTGCTTCAGTCTGACTTAAGACGTGACTCGAACATTATGTTTTGTTCGTCTTCTAAATCGATCTGTTTTCTGGCGAGGACTTTGTGCTTGGGTCGATTTTTGCCATTATTTGGTAATAAACGGACTTTGTTATTTGCGATGGTGTGATTAATGTTTGTAATACTTCGGGTTCAAAAATTGTGCCCCTTT
Organism: Magicicada septendecula; assembly: GCA_034769895.1. Classification (NCBI taxonomy): domain Eukaryota; kingdom Metazoa; phylum Arthropoda; class Insecta; order Hemiptera; family Cicadidae; genus Magicicada; species Magicicada septendecula. The sequence goes on from CM068373.1 coordinate 388,845,069, forward strand.
GAATTGATTAGTTTGATAATTAGTGGTTTAATGTGGTGCGATTTTCCTAAATGTCCATTAAAGGGCCTTTGTTTGGTATGCGTTGTTTGACACTAGGCTAATGAAATAAGCACTATTCGAAGTAGCTACAGTAATCATATAGGAAAACGCTTTCTCTCTTAGCTTAGTATTTAATTTCCTTAACTTTACGTTAGTTTGAGGTCATTTTTTTTTCAGTTATTTCTATATTCATTTATTTGTTCTAAAAAGTTAAATATGTACAGTCCTTATGCGTGTGTCTTTTTCTTATAACTCATTTTATATATCCAGTTACTGATGTCCTTATGAGATACTTTCCAGTTGTGTTTATGAGATGTCCCAGTTTCACACCAACAATTAACAAATGAATTGTCATAGCCTGGAAAAATTGTATCGAAATATTTTCTCACATATATTGCCTGTACGGTCGACCGCTGAGTGGTTGTTCGTCTCTATCTGATAAAGCAGGTTCAAGGCGGTATCGTACAGCAGATTTGATTTAAAGTTCAGCTGGTCATTCAATACGAAACCGCGACTGTTTATGTTTGTGTATGGTCTGTAAATTTCAAACTCCTTCAAGACGTTCAAGATTCGACCCTTTTCACATATGTGTCGTGGTTTCAGGTTAGACTAATGTAACTGTGGGTCATGTGAGACCAAACGTGAATAGGTGCATCTACTGACGAGTATACAGTGCAAATACTAGTGGATATGTAACCGATGACGACCACCATCTACGAGGGATATTTGATGATCTTATGATGAAGAATATGCTTTGAAACGCGTCATCAATGTAAAAAAGAAGTCACAAGGCGGACTGAAAAAGGTTAGTCTGTCTATTCAGAAAAGTGACTTGGATATCATTGTAAATAGGTACGCATGCTACACTTGAAGTTGTTTTACCTGTAATAAAATTTATCTCCCCGGTTGTTCAGTGCATGATATGCATCTTTTCCTAATTCCATGGATTCTGTTTTCTTCATTCATTTTTTAGTGTGTTTTTAGCATTTTTCTATAAATCACCAATCTTTCACTTAACGCTCTTTTGCCTCGAACAAACATGAACGCATTGTCTCCATTCCTGAGTCTTTTTCATGATCTCCATTTTCAAGTATTTGTAAACCGTTTATTCACATCTATATATAATATGTTAACACCTTCATATCATCAAAAAGTATCACGATGTCATCAAATCATCATAAGCGTTGAGGTACTTCCTAATTCCGTTTAAAACTTCGTGATCAGAGAAAACAGCAAAGGAATCAGTACGCAAACTTCTCTTACTATCCTCACACACAGTTTTCAACGCTGCTGGTGCCGCACAAATATTGAAATTTATTGAGTTTTACAGTGGTTTTGTCGTCTGTAACGTTGAAAAATTACTTGTCAGCTATGTGAATATACGATATCGTTGAATTGTGGGTATTGTGTTACTAATGTTGCGCGATTACATACAACTTACTTCCTCTATATAATTCAATACCATTATAGTTGAGATAGCAATATATGCATTAGTAGACACTAACACATAAAACACATTACTCCTGTTTCAGTGACTATCGAAATATTAAAATATTCTAGTTACCGACAATCGTGAAATTCGAGACGCGTAGAAATACGTCGGTATAATTTGGAAGAAAAAACAAAAAATGTGTACACACGCGCGCGTGAATCCGGGTTCTTTACGGATGTGACGTATAAACCGTCAGATTAGAAACGAGGCAACGACGACGCCGGAGCGCAGCCGAAGTGGAAATTATATCGTGTAAAATGTGCGGCGGTAAATTGAATTCTGGGTATTGGGATAATCCCTGTGTCCTCGGCCCGGCCGTTGCCGCTGCCTCTGCCGCTGGATGGAATTAATCGTTTCTTACGAAGTGTTGTTTCACACACGCGCGCGCGCGCACAAACGTGCAGGTACTCACGAAATCCCGTTTCACGGCTACCTCGGCGTCCGACGATAATGATTTGTTTAAGCAGATTTTTGAAGTACGCAGTTACTGCTACACTGCATCAAATAATCGCTAACCAGTTTTTAACATTTCCGTATTAGTAAATATTAAAAAATTATTAAACCACTGTTATAATTAGAATTACATGTACCTATAGTAGGAACTGCTGCAGACGTGAAGTGACATCGGCAACTTAACCGTTGTCAGCAAATGTCACTCGAAGCCATTAACACAAAGTGGTAGACGTTAGTTATTTATGGGTAGAGACCAGTAGCGCAGCTAGGAGCTGCGCTACTGGGGGGGGGGGGAGAATAGCTTGAAGGTTGGACTCCCTTTCATTTTATTAGTTTACAAATGTTTTAGTACCTTTTTTCTACATTTATTTATAAGACTTATTTATTTGTAGCCTTAGAAATATGCCCACGTTAAGTTATTATTCAATTTTTTTGAAACATCTAATAGCTCTTCTGGGGGGGGGGCGGTTGATTCTTTGATCCCCTCTTGTAGTTACGCCACTAGTAGAGACTAATCTAAACAGCAATGAGAATGAACTCAGCACGGCCAAAAATATAAGTATCTTAATATTATATGTACATGGACAATGACGAATGGACATGCAAGTCGACTGCAAATTGCCGATATGAGGTATATCAGATCAGTAGCCTGGTATACCAGGTGAGATAGGAAAAGGAATGATGGCATCCGTCATTAGTTAATTTTTGTCCGATCAGTCATTGACATGACGAGGGAATATAGATAGAAAGGTTTGATCACGTAGAACGTGTGGACCCACCAAGAGTACCATTCATAATGCAAAATATGCGCTTACAACTAGGAGATGTCTGGGATAGCCGATGAAAAGATAGAGAGATTAGTTGTAACGACGGACGACGTGATTAGCTTTGAACCTTATACTTACAAAACAGAAGAAGAAGAAGAAGAAGAAGAAGAAGAAAAAAAAGAAGACGAAGAAGAAGAAGAAGAAGAAGAAGAAGAAGAAGAAGAAGAAGAAGAAGAAGAAGAAGAAGAAGAAGAAGAAGAAGAATATACGCATACGTACGTATCACCTCGGCGTACCAGTATTAGTAAACGAAGGATTACAAATTTTCTCGAACGATTTTCTACGTTATTCGTGGGAAAACGGAACGCTAATAGTTTTTACGTACGTAAAAGAATAATTTTTGTCCATACAGAGATCCATTTTGTAAACGTCCTTTAATAAACTTGCGCGATACGTACAGGTAGAAACACTTGTATTTTCTGTAGAAGTAAAATTTAGCAAACATTTTATACTTGTTCCAAACCGTTTTTTTATTCCTTGGCCGATTGGCTATAAGGCGGTTCGGCACTAAAAGCAAGAAGTATACCAAGAGAAACGACCATAAAAGATTTGCGGTTTACCCTAAGTAGGAGTCATACACAATTATGTACGTATATAATTGCCCAGATAGACTTCGGAGATGGCGGGGATCACTAGAGTGTCGCTCTAAAGAAAATTATGTTACGTTAACGAAAATAAAACTGTATTATAATATCAATACTGTGGTGTTATTTTATAAAGAAAAGTATAAAATAATATTTCAAAAAACAATTAAAATCGAGAGCATCGATAAATAATTTTATAGAAAATAGTTAAACGTACACTGATATATCTTATATATTTCACTGTATTTTATAAATACATTTACATATTGGTTGATGCTATTTTGTTAAAGTAGAACCTATAGTAACGAGTCCAGTTGCTTCAACCAAACTTCTCGTTATTAACGGTAGGTACGGTAGGTGGGTCTTGGCGAGGGAGGTAGTTGTTGGTTGGCTAGCATGGACACGGCGGGTGTTGGATAATGGAACAGTTCCCCGTCGGAAAATAAAGGGTACCAAAGTGGTACTTCGGTTATTTGGGCGGGGGGATGAGAGCCGTTATACGTTTCGCTCAAGGTAAACTTGACATCAAACGCGGTCTTCTTGTTTTGACTGGCTTCAACTTCCTCATTATCCACTGGGACACTATGGGTCAATGGACAGGTGTTGCCCAATATTCCTCGCGACTTGAGTTATATTACCGTAGCGGAAAATTGCGATACGTAAACATGGTAGTCTCGTGTCTTGTAATGTGTTCTGACAGACTTCAATTTCCTCAACATCATACTATCCACTGGGACACTATAGATCGATGGACAGGTGTTGCCCAATATTCCTCGCGACTTGAGTTATATTACCGTAGCGGAAAATTGCGATACGTAAACATGGTAGTCTCGTGTCTTGTAATGTGGTCTGACCGGCTTCAATTTCCTCGATATCATACTATCCACTGGGACACTATAGATCGATGGACAGGTGTTGCCCAATATTCCTCGCGACTTGAGTTATATTACCGTAGCGGAAAATTGCGATACGTAAACATGGTAGTCTCGTGTCTTGTAATGTGGTCTGACCGGCTTCAATTTCCTCGATATCATACCATCCACTGGGACACTATGGATCGATGGACAGGTGTTGCCCAATATTCCTCGCGACTTGAGTTATATTACCGTAGCGGAAAATTGCGATACGTAAACATGGTAGTCTCGTGTCTTGTAATGTGGTCTGACCGGCTTCAATTTCCTCAATATCATACTATCCACTGGGACACTATAGATCGATGGACAGGTGTTGCCCAATATTCCTCGCGACTTGAGTTATATTACCGTAGCGAAAAATTGCGATACGTAAACATGGTAGTCTCGTGTCCTGTACTGTGCTCTGACCGGCTTCAATTTCCTCGATATCATACTATCCACTGGGACACTATGGATCGATGGACAGGTGTTGCCCAATATTCCTCGCGACTTGAGTTATATTACCGTAGCGGAAAATTGCGATACGTAAACATGGTAGTCTCGTGTCCTGTACTGTGCTCTGACCGACTTCAATTTCCTCGATATCATACTATCCACTGGGACACTATGGATCGATGGACAGGTGTTGCCCAATATTCCTCGCGACTTGAGTTATATTACCGTAGCGGAAAATTGCGATACGTAAACATGGTAGTCTCGTGTCCTGTACTGTGCTCTGACCGGCTTCAGTTTCCTCGATATCATACTATCCACTGGGACACTATGGATCGATGGACAGGTGTTGCCCAATATTCCTCGCGACTTGAGTTATATTACCGTAGCGGAAAATTGCGATACGTAAACATGGTAGTCTCGTGTCCTGTACTGTGCTCTGACCGGCTTCAATTTCCTCGATATCATACTATCCACTGGGACACTATGGATCGATGGACAGGTGTTGCCCAATATTCCTCGCGACTTGAGTTATATTACCGTAGCGGAAAATTGCGATACGTAAACATGGTAGTCTCGTGTCTTGTAATGTGGTCTGACCGGCTTCAATTTCCTCGATATCATACTATCCACTGGGACACTATGGATCGATGGACAGGTGTTGCCCAATATTCCTAGCGACTTGAGTTATATTACCGTAGCGGAAAATTGCGATACGTAAACATGGTAGTCTCGTGTCCTGTACTGTGCTCTGACCGGCTTCAATTTCCTCGATATCATACTATCCACTGGGACACTATGGATCGATGAACAGGTGTTGCCCAATATTCCTCGCGACTTGAGTTATATTACCGTAGCGGAAAATTGCGATACGTAAACATGGTAGTCTCGTGTCTTGTAATGTGTACTGACAGACTTCAATTTACTCAATATCATACTATCCACTGGGACACTATAGATCGATGGACAGGTGTTGCCCAATATTCCTCGCGACTTGAGTTATATTACCGTAGCGGAAAATTGCGATACGTAAACTTGGTAGTCTCGTGTCTTGTAATGTGGTCTGACCGGCTTCAATTTCCTCGATATCATACTATCCACTGGGACACTATGGATCGATGGACAGGTGTTGCCCAATATTCCTCGCGACTAGAGTTATATTACCGTAGAGGAAAATTGCGATACGTAAACATGGTAGTCTCGTGTCTTGTAATGTGTTCTGACAGACTTCAATTTCCTCAATATCATACTATCCACTGGGACACTATAGATCGATGGACAGGTGTTGCCCAATATTCCTCGCGACTTGAGTTATATTACCGTAGCGGAAAATTGCGATACGTAAACATGGTAGTCTCGTGTCTTGTAATGT
>CM068373.1:388856181-388876181 GCA_034769895.1 Magicicada septendecula
ACTAATTTAATAAATTCGCGTTTCGCAGATATGGATAGGTGTTATTATTCCATGAAAAGATAATAAAATCTCAAATAGAAAGAAGTCATCTGTCGCTGAATATGTATATGGAAGTAATTAAATCTGTGGTCACACATGAATGCGAGATCTAGATATTAATTAGGAATAGCTAATTAAAATATTTGAATGATAATTTTTAAGAAAAATTCACGACTAGCGAGACATTTAGAAAAATTAAGAAAATTGAGTAGTGCAATCAGCTTATATAATACTCCTACGACAATTATGTGACGCTCTCGAAAAATCGAGAGGACGTTTCTTAACTAGTCCTGCGTGCGGCGCCTGTGTCAAGGCTGTCCACTTACGTAGCATTCCAGACTATTCGAGAGCACGTGAAACTAAGCAAATTATGTTGGCACGCTACTAGTAGTATGGAAAATTATTCTGAAACATCTGCGGGATCTACGTAAGCGTCTACGACCGGCTTAGAAGTTAGTTATACCGAGATTGTGGAGTCCGGATTGGCGATTGTTGCGAATTAGTGAAAAGTGATTACTGTGTTAATTAGTGCGGTATTGTAATAGTTGACATTAATATTCTGTATGGACAAATTTAACTAGTATTATTGTATGAGAGTACGTTGTTGATTTCAAATTGTTATTTGTTACCAATTAAAACTGGTAATAGTGACTTCGTTGGTGTCTTATTCTGTTTCCACTGAACAATACGATGATCCGTGAGACCGTCGGAACAATACAGCTGCATACAATCAGGCTGACGAAGATTAGGTTGGCTAGGTCAGAAAATAATAATGAATAACCAGGAAAAATTAAACAGTATTTGATACAAGACGAATTGATACGCCACGGAAAAGGTGTTTGGACGATGTAGAAGATGATGCGGTGAAAATGAGGAGATAGACTGGATATTATAGGGTAAGGAGTGGAGGAAAATTAATTTGAGAAAGCTGAATTCCTGGGTGAAGATTAAATACGACGAAAAGAAGTTAGAATTATAAACACAATACTGAAAAACTATATTTTATAAGAAAAAATGACCGTTTATTAGGCGCCTATCCGTGTACTCGATTTTTCAAAATCTACATGACCTGAATAAATGACCACAAATTATCATAATGTGTTATCTATTCTCCCCCGCAAATGTTCCGTAACCGCATTGTATATTATATTTCAGCTAGCTGATGACTGACAAAGTTGCTGTTCCAATTCAGTAGAATAAGGAAATAATAAGCTGAAGACGGCAAAGGCCGTGATTCGCACAAAATGTTGAAAAATCCCTATAGGGGAGTTGCTGCTATGGCTGTGAAAATGGAAAGATATATATATAAATATATGATACAAACACTTTCTGCTACAGTTTGTTTCTTGATGTATATAATATATATATTATAATGACTTTACCTCAAGATGTTTTCTCCCTATTTGGAACATGTTTCTGGAAACCTTGTGTTTCCATCTTCACCCTTCCAAATTTTAAGCCTTGTGAGGTATTTATCTGTTGGCTGGTTGTTGCTTTGGTTTCCTGTTGTTCTTTGGTGATTTAAATTGGTATTATTGTGTGTGATTGTGGTGTATATATTAGTATTTTGTGTCTTTTCTATGTTGAGTGCTTTGAAAATTGTGTCATGTTTTGTATTGATTTGTATTAGTTCAGGTATTAGTTTTTTGTGTGTTTTATGTTTGTATAGTTGTAAATTTTCCCAATTGTTTAATATGGTCCCTTTATTTGTGTTACATAAATAAAAATGACAAAACTAACAAAACTATTTAAAAACACAGATATCAAAATAGCATACAAAACTAATAAAAATAATTTACAAAAACTAAATAACCCACACAACAAAGATAATACAACATACAAAAACCAGAAATATATAAATCTAATTTGGCCGCACGTGGACTAAACACTGGACATGAATTCCCAGACATAACCAATATGACACTAATAAGACGTATACCACACAAAGGGTACAACAATACCACCACCACAACCAATACCACAATGATAATAACAATACTCAGATTGGTAATAAGACAAGGAAAATATCTTAGTTAGAAAATATTTATTCATTTTGAACAAAAACTCAAGCTTTGTAACAATGAGTACAAAATGCTTCAGCCAATAGAGAGTAGTCTGGTTACTATGACAACAAAACATTATTATATAAAAACCGTTAAAAAACGAATTAAGAGTCCATTTTTACATCAGAAGAGGGAAGATGATAAAATTGTCGATCCATAGAAATTAGTAAAAATAAACCAAACAGATGAAAGAAAATACTTAATAACATTGAAGAGACAAGATTGACAGAATATTTCTACAAAATTAATCCAAAATAAATCAGAATTACTAGAAATAAAACCCATATAAGAGAAGGACAATTCAAACGCCAGAACTGATGAAAATAATCCATCAAACATCAATGAACTTGTAAAGTATAATACTAAATTACTTAACTACACCCACAAGACTTTTCACAAACTTAACGAATTTATACACAATATCAAAACATGGTTCAAACTTAATAAACACTGAATAATTATTAAAATATTCAATAATTAGTATTAAAAGGTTGTTCAAATTTACTATTAACACTATGAGAAATAAGGAACGATTTATGCACAATTCGAACTTAACCTATGTTGTAAAATGAACTCACTATTGTTATAAACCATAAGTAAACTGTTGTAAAGAAAGATTATAATATTTAATTAACTTGATGTCAAGGATTGTACTTTCAAAAATCATTTTGTAAACCTTTTGGCCGTAATCAAAAGAACTTTTTGAATTACCACATGTCTGAATAAAATAGAGGAGACATTTTAGCGTGTCATCAATCGACCCAAATCAAATATAGCCAACCGCTGAGTGGTGAATTCATTATAGCCGGAGCATAACAAGCAAAAAAGTAATATATTTTTATAATTTCATGTTATCGTAATTATTAACAGCAGAATTGACCATTAATAAACCTATACTTACTTTAATACTTGTTCATTATTTCACGTATTAATCTTTATGTGTTTACTTCATTAACATAGCACCGTAACACTTCGGGGGTAAACAGATTTGAATTTCTCCGACTACAACCAGTGAGAGATACGGTTGCGCTAAACAAAGGAATTATACAACTTTTTTAATTGTTTTTGGACAAACAATTTGGCGCCTAGAAACGGGAAAATCACAATTAAGAATTAAAACAGGTAAACAGGTATTGGCGAGGTCAAATACGACGCAAGAAAGTCGTTACGTAATTACGACGCAACGTGAACTTTAACTAAATTTAATACATTTGTTGTTACAAATTGACGACAATAAAGTGTGGCTTAATAATACACATACAGATCGTATTGTAACAAATTGACGCACAAACGTGTGGCTTTCAGAGCATACAAGAACTTTTTATTACAATATAGATATACCATATACACGTCTGTGGATTGATTAACTCTTTAATAACTTATAAACTTTAAGTTGGTGAAGTAATTAAAAAAGTTTTTGTTGAAGCTAGTGCTATTTTTAAATTGTGAACTGTGTATAATTGTGTGGAAGCCTATAACCAAAATCTCGCCTAAAAAGGGATATATTAGCTATATTAAAAACAATGCAAAACATGCACACACACAAACACACACGCGCGCGCACGCACAAGAGAGTATGGGTTATGTATGTGACATATTTCTGGTTTGTTTGACTGAAATACTACAGATTTTGCCACATTTATGTCTGGTAAACAGCTGATAACGTTTAGTACCTTCCCGTAGGGAGGATTGGTGGGGAAAGATGTGCGTTTTTCAGGTTTAACAAAATTCTACATTAGCGCTCAAAATTGTATAGTTGTCCTTGTGAACAAGATCCTAGTGAGCAACTCTTTAAGTTTTAAAAGTACAGGATACTTTAGGACATATACATACTGTTGGGGCTGTTTACGCAAGACTTAAAAACAAAATTATTATTTCAAATTAATAATAACGCTTTGATTTACCTTGATAGATAATTTTAATTTATGTTATGTTTATTTGTTGAAGTATGACACTTTAATTAATTTATATAGTTTTCTCTACGATTAGAACATATTTTTAAATTTAATAATTAAAACAAGAATTAATTTTCCGGCTTCTCGAAAGTTTAGAATTGAAAAGTCTATAAAAATAACTTTAAGAAAGTGGTTTTTTATATCCTTAGGTTAATTTGTTAAGGTCACTTGAAAAGTAACTACGATTTGTAAATTAGCTAACAAAATGTAAAACGTTCAAAACTGAATAATTATATGCAAGTTATTAATGTATATACGATTACATTATGTGTATATGTATGTATTATTAATATGTGTATTACTAAAGTACTTCAAGAAAATTGAAACATAATTAATAAAACAAACATGAATTTCTATGTCACCTCGAACGTTTAGAATTTAATAACACATGGAAATAATGTTTCGGAAAAAGATTATTTTCAACATTTTAACTACCATGGCAGGCGTATACGACCTCTAGAACATTGTACAGAAAAATTGTCTCTGTTGCCCAGACGACCGCTCCTTGGCCGATTTCTCTGTATGACGTGACTGCTATATTCACTGAACACAAATATGTATTTTGGCTAACATTTTTGATCTTTATGAAACCCATATTCTAGTTTTTGTTGGTAAAGGGTTGTTTTCGTTTCAAAATGTTGTTTTCTTTGTCTCTCATTATAAATATCTTAAAGTATAATGTCATGACTCTATATCTTTAAGCATAATGGTCAAGTTTTGTTTGTAATTTTTTAAAGTTATAAGTAAGGTACCGGCAATAGTTTTACCTGATATTGAAGTTGATTTCCTTTTCTGAAACGCCAGATGTATCAGCATTTCAGTACAAGGCTATATATTCGTCGGTTAGTGTTATAAAAACAAAAAATAGGCAAACAAAGCACTATAATGAAGAAAAAGGTTTTGACAGTTTTGAACTATGATCTAATAAGTGTAGCGATGCACGTTCCACGACTAAGTGAACAGTTTTGTTTTTGCATAACGAAGTGAACGCGACAACATTCAGAAAGCGAAAACACAAGAAAACACGTTGGAAATTATATGCGTGCGCTGAAAGGAAACGCGAATGTGAGAAAGAGGAAATGATTGTACTATTCTTTTTTTTTACCTTAATATGAATCAGTTTGTTGTTGACACCCTTGCATGTTACTGATTATCAGTGGCGAAGCTAGTAGTTAATGAATGGGTAGGCAAAAATCTTATCTTAAATTTTTTTTAAGGAATCACTAAAAGGATGGTGGTTTAAATCGGACGCTGAGGTAGAGTTTGCTGTAAGCGAATGGTTCCACAAACAGCCGTAAGAATTTTACTAGCAGGGAATCTACAGGTTGGTGCAACAGTGGAACTCATGTCTTAATGTTAATGGAGACTTCTTTTAAAATCGTTGAATAAAAAATGCTTTACAGCTCTATACGTGTTTCTATTGAACAATCCTTGTATTAGTCATACACAATAATACAACTGACTGAACTTCAAATTTTTAAACTTGATTAGTTTCTATATATATGTTTAATGTTACAAATAATTCAAATAACAATCTTGATCATCTGTTAGTTCAGCGGAATAACAGGGACACTTTTAATAACCGCATAAAATAAACACACTTATAAACAACACAGCGCGCTTTAACTTGAATGTTTGGACCACAGAAGTGAGGCATGCCTCAACGGTCTATGTGTACAGCACGGGACAATCCCCCCTCCCTTCACTTCCCTATCACTCCGGCACATTGCTTACATACGATGTATACAAAAAACGCTGAGGCAAGTTCAGGTTGCCTCATTCGCTTTAAACGAGCTATGCCGAGTCTCACCTGTCACCATCTAGCGGTCGCTCAGTAAAGCACGTTTCGGCCTAATAAATTCGACAGTCGCGGTAACAATGTATAATCTTTACGTTATGTAGTTCATACGTACTTATTTATAATTTTTATTCTACAGAATTTTCTAGGGTAGGCATTGCCTCAATTGCCTCCATGTAACTTCGCCACTGCTGATTATACGTAATGATATCGCTTTTCAAAAGGCTATCCTCAAGGTAATCATCAAACACATACAGGAACTACGCGTAATAAAATATTATTCAAAGTTGGAAACAACATTTGCCTGGTTGTTAGTGTTTGGCTATCGTTTGTGTGTACAGATGTTTCGGCCCCACCATCGGAGACCATCTTCGATGTTGGAAACAGCTGGCACAAAGCCCACCAATTCACCCCAATGCTGAGGTAGAGACGGTGTTCATTACATTATTCATTGCATATTCCTTCAGTAGGTTCCCACGACTGGGCAAGCGCTTGGGAAAAATGGGAGCGATTAGACGTCGACACAAACGAAGCGGTCGTAGACGCGGTCCATACACGGCAAAAATTATCGACCCGCTACGAGCCACCACAGCGGTCGTGTACGACCGCTTCATGTTTTTTTATATTATTAGACTCAAAAAGGAAAGTCAGCAACTAAGTAAAATTTCTTACTTGATTACATGGCTGATGGATTTGAAAAATAGAGTTGGTTCCCAGGGAATAAAAGTGATTTTTACAGTGATCGTTAAGTTCAGTAGATTTATAGTTACTTGACAAATAACTATAATTTATCGAGTTACTGACAGATTTATAATTTATACATTGTATAATGAATACAACTGTATAACTACATGTAACTTATAAAGTGTTATAAATAAATAATAAAATTAAAAAAATATTACATTTATCCGATCTGTTGTATTCTTGTTGAAGCATATTAAAATCCTGAATGATTCCGCCTTTATCAAGATACTAAACAAAATAAAGCGAAACACTGTTTGTCTCGTTTTTGAATTTATAACAACAAAACAATAAATATTGTTATATTTGGTCCTTTAAGTCTAGTTGTCTTAATATAAAATTTGTATCACATAAGCAATCTAGTATAAGTAGTTCCAATTAACCGTTAGTAAAGGAACAAGAAACAATAAGAAGGCTTGAAAGACACATTGTAAAACGTGTTTATGGCTCGGTTAAAGAAGTTGATGAATGGAGAATAACCAATAACCAGGAGATAGATGAGCTATTGAAGCATGAGAACATTGTAAGATTCGTAAAGGCTCAACGAATACAGTGGCTAGGTCACCTAGAGCGGATGGATGATCAGCGTATGCTAAAGAAAATCCTGAGGGCGGGGCGACCTAGGATAAGATGGTTTGACAATGTACTGGAAGATCTAGCAAGAGTTCATGTGAGGGGTTACACTGAGAGGGCAATGGATAGGAGACACTGGAGAAGATTGGTGTTGGAAGCCACGGCACATGTTGGGCTGTAGTGCTAAAGAAGAAGAATTAATCGTTAGTTGTTTCTTATGATATAAAACAAATTTGGTATCAAAACTAGATACTGTATACCAAAACCAAATATAATTTTTCTTATTTGTATGGTTACACTGTTTTAAGTTAAATATTAAAAAAAAATTCTTTATGGATTTTGAATTCAAACGTTTCGCTAAAAAGTCACACAAAGAATGTCGTTGGTCTCTGTTTTGTACACTCCATTTCTTTTTATTTATATAATATTCGTTCCTTATATATATTTATACACGTACAAATTATCTGTTTTATTACATTTTCATTTAAATTGTTTCATGTTAATTTAAATACATAATTTCTTATACGTTTTATTTAAATAATTAATTTATTTCATATCGTGTTTTAACATATTGAAGCGGTTGTTAGTATCTTACCTCATATGTCATTGTTGTTCTAGAGTGTTAATCTCCGTATGAACTTTAGGAATTTCAGTACAAAATAAACCATAATTTTTTGTTCGTATCGGTGCAGTAACTTGTGTTACTGCAGATGTCAGATGTTCAGAAAGTATAGCAAAGTCATCTGCGAATGCCAAACAGTTTATTTCAATACTTTTGTTCCTTCTTCCCAACATGATTGGTGATATTTTGCATTCCAAATTCTCACTACTTTCTCCAGGCTCCAGGACACAGTTACAAAGAATTGGGGATAAACCATCATCCTGTCTTACACCTGTATTTATTAATTTATTAAATACAGGTGTATTAATTAAACACGTTATAGTACTCAAGTGGCCGATTTTTTAGTGTTCTTTTGTTTCCATACTCATAATTTAGTAAATAAAGCTGTCTGGGAAGCGGTCAAATGGAATCGCATAGTTTCACACTCGCTGCGAAACGATATCCGGATATCCGGATAATGAACGCATTATAATCCGTAACAGGATATTAACTCTGCGGTTGCATAACGGAGAACAGACTAGACTGGCAATAACATTATTATTCTGCATTCACACTCTTTTGTTGGAATACTAACAAAAAGTTTCAGTTGTACTGCTTACAGAATATCGCTAGCACTTTATCCCCTTATTTCTCTGCCAAACGTTGCGCAAACGGTTTAAGTGGGATTACTAAGATCCAATAAAGACGAATAGGCGGTCGAAGAAGAACATCAGCCACATAAATTATAAGCCAGAGGTAATGAAGAGAAGAGGTGGATCGCCTGTAAGTCGTACAATAATCAGTTTGCGGGAACACGCGCTTGTGTGTGTGTGTGTGTGTGTGTGTGAAGGAGAGAGAAAGAAGGAGAGAGAGAGAGAGAGAGAGAGAGAGAGAGAGAGAGAGAGAGAGAGAGAGAGAGAGAGAGAGAGAGAGCCATGATGTTAGAGGGGGAAGAAAGAAAGGTGATAAAGTGTATATCAACTGCGTAATGCTGAATTAAAACTTTTTTATCTCCAATACTTTTGAGTTGATTTTTTGTTTTAATTAGGTTTTCATTGCAGTTGAGGCTGTTCGAAGTTGGATACAACTTCATTATTTTTCGTGTGGTTACACGCAACTGATCTCAATGTACATGGCGCGGGAATTCACACGCAAAACACGAACAAGGACAGAAACACGACACACGGAAACGATGCGGACGCTCTGTTTATACGCACGCGCCCCTTCCCAATACACACACACAAACGCACATAAATTAAAAGCTATTTCATCGTGGGGAAGGGCGCTGCTATATAGTGGTGCTGTCTGTTGAGCTGCGTATCGACTTTAGATACGTATTCGGATTTTCAACAAATTGTTCTAATTTGCCAGTGTGGTCAAACATTTCACCTTATGAATTGGCTTCTAAATATTGGCGAACACGGCACAGCAACGAACCCATATCGGTGGCGGTATCATCAATTTCACAGTTCTTAATGTTGAGAATATACTGGAAAACTCTACATTCATTCTTAAGCAAGTATACCTGTCACTGTAGAAGTGAAAGTTTGTATTGTGCGGTGGGGGGTCGAGCTGCCTGGGCGAGGCCTCAACCCGCACACATGCGCTTTTACTGTGAGAGTCTAAAAAGTAATGTTCTGGAAGTTTTAAATAAAAGGAAAGATCTGGAAACTTTTTTCTATATAAATAGAGATGCACTCGACAAGTACAGTTCAGTTTTAAATGTGCTCTTGTAATGTGTATTTCGTGTGTCCGTTTTATGTTTACTTGCTACTAAACTGTTCCTTCAATAAAGCGTGTGTTTGCTCCTGTACTTAAATTATTCATTATTTTTACCCATACCTCAACACTTAACTTGCACTGTTTTGGGGCGTACGTGTAGTCCTATGGATTTATTAGTTATGCAGCTATTGAAAAGCCAGCAAAAACTTATTTTTAACGAAACATTTTTGTGTTAACCGTCATTTTGTAGGTAAAACAATCGTGTTAACTGTATAAACTGTAATTGTAAAATATAAGAAGCGATCAGGACCTGAGTGTCATACAAATTAAAATTAATTTACCTTTTTTTCATCCGTCGTGTGACTTCTTATTGTATTTAATTAAATAACGCGTTTCGAGGCTCAAGGCCTCATCTTCAGATTTCAGTCCAGTGTGGACGTCGTTAACACATTAAAACTAAACTACTACACATTAAAATAAAACACACTACACAAGTTAACCGATGTCTGGGTGCGCACCCTTTGCCGTCTCGCGACGCACTGAGTGTCATGTTTCGTGTTAACCGATATTTTGTGTTAACCGTTTTCGTGTTGAACGTTTTCCACTGCATTCACACTCTTTTGTTGGAATACTAACATAAAGTTTCAGTTGTACTGCTTACAGAATATCGCTAGCACTTTATCCCCTTATTTCTCTGCCAAACGTTGCGCAAACGGTTTAAGTGGGATCACTAAGATCCAATAAAGACGAATAGGCGGTCGAAGAAGAACATCAGCCACATAAATTATAAGCCAGAGGTAATGAAGAGAAGAGGTGGATCGCCTGTAAGTCGTACAATAATCAGTTTGCGGGAACACGCGCTTGTGTGTGTGTGTGTGTGTGTGTGTGTGTGTGTGTGTGTGTGTGTGTGTGTGTGTGTGTGTGTGTGTGTGTGTGTGTGTGTGAAGGAGAGAGAAAGAAGGGAGAGAGAGAAGAGAGAGAGAGAGAGAGAGAGAGAGAGAGAGAGAGAGAGAGAGAGAGAGAGAGAGAGAGAGAGAGAGAGCCATGATGTTAGAGGGGGAAGAAATAAAGGTGATAAAGTGTATATCAACTGCGTAATGCTGAATTAAAACTTTTTTATCTCCAATACTTTTGAGTTGATTTTTTGTTTTAATTAGGTTTTCATTGCAGTTGAGGCTGTTCGAAGTTGGATACAACTTCATTATTTTTCGTGTGGTTACACGCAACTGATCTCAATGTACATGGCGCGGGAATTCACACGCAAAACACGAACAAGGACAGAAACACGACACACGGAAACGATGCGGACGCTCTGTTTATACGCACGCGCCCCTTCCCCATACACACACACAAACGCACATAAATTAAAAGCTATTTCATCGTGGGGAAGGGCGCTGCTATATAGTGGTGCTGTCTGTTGAGCTGCGTATCGACTTTAGATACGTATTCGGAAATACAATTACGGCTTTCATTTGTCAGCGAGGGAAACTCTACTGGAACAAACCTAAAGACTTTTCCCGTAGAGAACCGAACCAGCTAGTGAACGGATCCAACCTATTTTAATACTATTTAGTATCGTTTCTTTTCGTGTTATCATTTTCGAGGATTTGAACTGCTTGAAAGTTAACGTGTTGGTCGAATGTTTAGTTCGGAGAACATATGAGGTCCTGAATTAGTAAAAAATAAAACCATAAAATAGTTTTAGTGATTGTCACTCGTCAATTTATTAAAATTATAAATCCATGACAGCTGTTTCGGCAGCACAGTGCCTTCATCAGATGGTGTAAGCTGACTCCATAAAATAGTTTTAGTGATTTTCACTTGTCAATTTATTAAAATTATAAATCCATGACAGCTGTTTCGGCAGTACAGTGCCTTCATCAGATGGTGTAAGCTGACTTTTATTTTTTACTAATTTACAATGGATTTTCATCAAGTAAAGGTATCAAGCATTAATTATGAGGTCCTGAAGCATATTAGCATATTCCTTGTGCTTTGTTCTGGAATTTTTGTGTTTTCTTTTATATAAATATTGTAAAGACTGTTACGGAACGCTGTCGAGGGGGAAGGCGAGTGTCGTTCTACGCGCTTCTCGACTAGTCCAGCTTGCCTCGTCTGTATCAAGGCCGTCCACTCAACGCAGCACGCAAGTTAATGCGTATATCAAGTGTTCTTGAACACTCTGGAAGGTACTTTTGTGCTTCAGTCTGACTTAAGACGTGACTCGAACATTATGTTTTGTTCGTCTTCTAAATCGATCTGTTTTCTGGCGAGGACTTTGTGCTTGGGTCGATTTTTGCCATTATTTGGTAATAAACGGACTTTGTTATTTGCGATGGTGTGATTAATGTTTGTAATACTTCGGGTTCAAAAATTGTGCCCCTTTGAATTGATTAGTTTGATAATTAGTGGTTTAATGTGGTGCGATTTTCCTAAATGTCCATTAAAGGGCCTTTGTTTGGTATGCGTTGTTTGACACTAGGCTAATGAAATAAGCACTATTCGAAGTAGCTACAGTAATCATATAGGAAAACGCTTTCTCTCTTAGCTTAGTATTTAATTTCCTTAACTTTACGTTAGTTTGAGGTCATTTTTTTTTCAGTTATTTCTATATTCATTTATTTGTTCTAAAAAGTTAAATATGTACAGTCCTTATGCGTGTGTCTTTTTCTTATAACTCATTTTATATATCCAGTTACTGATGTCCTTATGAGATACTTTCCAGTTGTGTTTATGAGATGTCCCAGTTTCACACCAACAATTAACAAATGAATTGTCATAGCCTGGAAAAATTGTATCGAAATATTTTCTCACATATATTGCCTGTACGGTCGACCGCTGAGTGGTTGTTCGTCTCTATCTGATAAAGCAGGTTCAAGGCGGTATCGTACAGCAGATTTGATTTAAAGTTCAGCTGGTCATTCAATACGAAACCGCGACTGTTTATGTTTGTGTATGGTCTGTAAATTTCAAACTCCTTCAAGACGTTCAAGATTCGACCCTTTTCACATATGTGTCGTGGTTTCAGGTTAGACTAATGTAACTGTGGGTCATGTGAGACCAAACGTGAATAGGTGCATCTACTGACGAGTATACAGTGCAAATACTAGTGGATATGTAACCGATGACGACCACCATCTACGAGGGATATTTGATGATCTTATGATGAAGAATATGCTTTGAAACGCGTCATCAATGTAAAAAAGAAGTCACAAGGCGGACTGAAAAAGGTTAGTCTGTCTATTCAGAAAAGTGACTTGGATATCATTGTAAATAGGTACGCATGCTACACTTGAAGTTGTTTTACCTGTAATAAAATTTATCTCCCCGGTTGTTCAGTGCATGATATGCATCTTTTCCTAATTCCATGGATTCTGTTTTCTTCATTCATTTTTTAGTGTGTTTTTAGCATTTTTCTATAAATCACCAATCTTTCACTTAACGCTCTTTTGCCTCGAACAAACATGAACGCATTGTCTCCATTCCTGAGTCTTTTTCATGATCTCCATTTTCAAGTATTTGTAAACCGTTTATTCACATCTATATATAATATGTTAACACCTTCATATCATCAAAAAGTATCACGATGTCATCAAATCATCATAAGCGTTGAGGTACTTCCTAATTCCGTTTAAAACTTCGTGATCAGAGAAAACAGCAAAGGAATCAGTACGCAAACTTCTCTTACTATCCTCACACACAGTTTTCAACGCTGCTGGTGCCGCACAAATATTGAAATTTATTGAGTTTTACAGTGGTTTTGTCGTCTGTAACGTTGAAAAATTACTTGTCAGCTATGTGAATATACGATATCGTTGAATTGTGGGTATTGTGTTACTAATGTTGCGCGATTACATACAACTTACTTCCTCTATATAATTCAATACCATTATAGTTGAGATAGCAATATATGCATTAGTAGACACTAACACATAAAACACATTACTCCTGTTTCAGTGACTATCGAAATATTAAAATATTCTAGTTACCGACAATCGTGAAATTCGAGACGCGTAGAAATACGTCGGTATAATTTGGAAGAAAAAACAAAAAATGTGTACACACGCGCGCGTGAATCCGGGTTCTTTACGGATGTGACGTATAAACCGTCAGATTAGAAACGAGGCAACGACGACGCCGGAGCGCAGCCGAAGTGGAAATTATATCGTGTAAAATGTGCGGCGGTAAATTGAATTCTGGGTATTGGGATAATCCCTGTGTCCTCGGCCCGGCCGTTGCCGCTGCCTCTGCCGCTGGATGGAATTAATCGTTTCTTACGAAGTGTTGTTTCACACACGCGCGCGCGCGCACAAACGTGCAGGTACTCACGAAATCCCGTTTCACGGCTACCTCGGCGTCCGACGATAATGATTTGTTTAAGCAGATTTTTGAAGTACGCAGTTACTGCTACACTGCATCAAATAATCGCTAACCAGTTTTTAACATTTCCGTATTAGTAAATATTAAAAAATTATTAAACCACTGTTATAATTAGAATTACATGTACCTATAGTAGGAACTGCTGCAGACGTGAAGTGACATCGGCAACTTAACCGTTGTCAGCAAATGTCACTCGAAGCCATTAACACAAAGTGGTAGACGTTAGTTATTTATGGGTAGAGACCAGTAGCGCAGCTAGGAGCTGCGCTACTGGGGGGGGGGGAGAATAGCTTGAAGGTTGGACTCCCTTTCATTTTATTAGTTTACAAATGTTTTAGTACCTTTTTTCTACATTTATTTATAAGACTTATTTATTTGTAGCCTTAGAAATATGCCCACGTTAAGTTATTATTCAATTTTTTTGAAACATCTAATAGCTCTTCTGGGGGGGGGGGGCGGTTGATTCTTTGATCCCCTCTTGTAGTTACGCCACTAGTAGAGACTAATCTAAACAGCAATGAGAATGAACTCAGCACGGCCAAAAATATAAGTATCTTAATATTATATGTACATGGACAATGACGAATGGACATGCAAGTCGACTGCAAATTGCCGATATGAGGTATATCAGATCAGTAGCCTGGTATACCAGGTGAGATAGGAAAAGGAATGATGGCATCCGTCATTAGTTAATTTTTGTCCGATCAGTCATTGACATGACGAGGGAATATAGATAGAAAGGTTTGATCACGTAGAACGTGTGGACCCACCAAGAGTACCATTCATAATGCAAAATATGCGCTTACAACTAGGAGATGTCTGGGATAGCCGATGAAAAGATAGAGAGATTAGTTGTAACGACGGACGACGTGATTAGCTTTGAACCTTATACTTACAAAACAGAAGAAGAAGAAGAAGAAGAAGAAGAAGAAGAAGAAAAAAAAGAAGAAGAAGAAGAAGAAGAAGAAGAAGAAGAAGAAGAAGAAGAAGAAGAAGAAGAAGAAGAAGAAGAAGAAGAAGAAGAATATACGCATACGTACGTATCACCTCGGCGTACCAGTATTAGTAAACGAAGGATTACAAATTTTCTCGAACGATTTTCTACGTTATTCGTGGGAAAACGGAACGCTAATAGTTTTTACGTACGTAAAAGAATAATTTTTGTCCATACAGAGATCCATTTTGTAAACGTCCTTTAATAAACTTGCGCGATACGTACAGGTAGAAACACTTGTATTTTCTGTAGAAGTAAAATTTAGCAAACATTTTATACTTGTTCCAAACCGTTTTTTTATTCCTTGGCCGATTGGCTATAAGGCGGTTCGGCACTAAAAGCAAGAAGTATACCAAGAGAAACGACCATAAAAGATTTGCGGTTTACCCTAAGTAGGAGTCATACACAATTATGTACGTATATAATTGCCCAGATAGACTTCGGAGATGGCGGGGATCACTAGAGTGTCGCTCTAAAGAAAATTATGTTACGTTAACGAAAATAAAACTGTATTATAATATCAATACTGTGGTGTTATTTTATAAAGAAAAGTATAAAATAATATTTCAAAAAACAATTAAAATCGAGAGCATCGATAAATAATTTTATAGAAAATAGTTAAACGTACACTGATATATCTTATATATTTCACTGTATTTTATAAATACATTTACATATTGGTTGATGCTATTTTGTTAAAGTAGAACCTATAGTAACGAGTCCAGTTGCTTCAACCAAACTTCTCGTTATTAACGGTAGGTACGGTAGGTGGGTCTTGGCGAGGGAGGTAGTTGTTGGTTGGCTAGCATGGACACGGCGGGTGTTGGATAATCGAACAGTTCCCCGTCGGAAAATAAAGGGTACCAAAGTGGTACTTCGGTTATTTGGGCGGGGGGATGAGAGCCGTTATACGTTTCGCTCAAGGTAAACTTGACATCAAACGCGGTCTTCTTGTTTTGACTGGCTTCAACTTCCTCATTATCCACTGGGACACTATGGGTCAATGGACAGGTGTTGCCCAATATTCCTCGCGACTTGAGTTATATTACCGTAGCGGAAAATTGCGATACGTAAACATGGTAGTCTCGTGTCTTGTAATGTGTTCTGACAGACTTCAATTTCCTCAATATCATACTATCCACTGGGACACTATAGATCGATGGACAGGTGTTGCCCAATATTCCTCGCGACTTGAGTTATATTACCGTAGCGGAAAATTGCGATACGTAAACATGGTAGTCTCGTGTCCTGTACTGTGCTCTGACCGGCTTCAGTTTCCTCGATATCATACTATCCACTGGGACACTATGGATCGATGGACAGGTGTTGCCCAATATTCCTCGCGACTTGAGTTATATTACCGTAGCGGAAAATTGCGATACGTAAACATGGTAGTCTCGTGTCCTGTACTGTGCTCTGACCGGCTTCAATTTCCTCGATATCATACTATCCACTGGGACACTATGGATCGATGGACAGGTGTTGCCCAATATTCCTCGCGACTTGAGTTATATTACCGTAGCGGAAAATTGCGATACGTAAACATGGTAGTCTCGTGTCTTGTAATGTGGTCTGACCGGCTTCAATTTCCTCGATATCATACTATCCACTGGGACACTATGGATCGATGGACAGGTGTTGCCCAATATTCCTCGCGACTTGAGTTATATTACCGTAGCGGAAAATTGCGATACGTAAACATGGTAGTCTCGTGTCCTGTACTGTGCTCTGACCGGCTTCAATTTCCTCGATATCATACTATCCACTGGGACACTATGGATCGATGAACAGGTGTTGCGCAATATTCCTCGCGACTTGAGTTATATTACCGTAGCGGAAAATTGCGATACGTAAACATGGTAGTCTCGTGTCTTGTAATGTGTTCTGACAGAATTCAATTTCCTCAATATCATACTATCCACTGGGACACTATAGATCGATGGACAGGTGTTGCCCAATATTCCTCGCGACTTGAGTTATATTACCGTAGCGGAAAATTGCGATACGTAAACATGGTAGTCTCGTGTCTTGTAATGTGGTCTGACAGGCTTCAATTTCCTCGATATCATACTATCCACTGGGACACTATGGATCGATGGACAGGTGTTGCCCAATATTCCTCGCGACTTGAGTTATATTACCGTAGCGGAAAATTGCGATACGTAAACATGGTAGTCTCGTGTCCTGTACTGTGCTCTGACCGGCTTCAATTTCCTCGATATCATACTATCCACTGGGACACTATGGATCGATGGACAGGTGTTGCCCAATATTCCTCGCGACTTGAGTTATATTACCGTAGCGGAAAATTGCGATACATAAACATGGTAGTCTCGTGTCTTGTAATGTGGTCTGACCGGCTTCAATTTCCTCGATATCATACGATCCACTGGGACACTATGGATCGATGGACAGGTGTTGCCCAATATTCCTCGCGACTTGAGTTATATTACCGTAGCGGAAAATTGCGATACGTAAACATGGTAGCCTCGTGTCTTGTAATGTGGTCTGACCGGCTTCAATTTCCTCGATATCATACTATCCACTGGGACACTATAGATCGATGGACAGGTGTTGCCCAATATTCCTCGCGACTTGAGTTATATTACCGTAGCGGAAAATTGCGATACGTAAACATGGTAGTCTCGTGTCTTGTAATGTGGTCTGACAGGCTTCAATTTCCTCGATATCATACTATCCACTGGGACACTATGGATCGATGGACAGGTGTTGCCCAATATTCCTCGCGACTTGAGTTATATTACCGTAGCGGAAAATTGCGATACGTAAACATGGTAGTCTCGTGTCCTGTACTGTGCTCTGACCGGCTTCAATTTCCTCGATATCATACTATCCACTGGGACACTATGGATCGATGGACAGGTGTTGCCCAATATTCCTCGCGACTTGAGTTATATTACCGTAGCGGAAAATTGCGATACATAAACATGGTAGTCTCGTGTCTTGTAATGTGGTCTGACCGGCTTCAATTTCCTCGATATCATACGATCCACTGGGACACTATGGATCGATGGACAGGTGTTGCCCAATATTCCTCGCGACTTGAGTTATATTACCGTAGCGGAAAATTGCGATACTTAAACATGGTAGCCTCGTGTCCTGTACTGTGCTCTGACCGGCTTCAATTTCCTCGATATCATACTATCCACTGGGACACTATGGATCGATGGACAGGTGTTGCCCAATATTCCTCGCGACTTGAGTTATATTACCGTAGCGGAAAATTGCGATACGTAAACATGGTAGTCTCGTGTCCTGTACTGTGCTCTGACCGGCTTCAATTTCCTCGATATTATACTATCCACTGGGACACTATGGATCGATGGACAGGTGTTGCCCAATATTCCTCGCGACTTGAGTTATATTACCGTAGCGGAAAATTGCGATACGTAAACATGGTAGTCTCGTGTCTTGTAATGTGTTCTGACAGACTTCAATTTCCTCAATATCATACTATCCACTGGGACCCTATAGATCGATGGACAGGTTTTGCCCAATATTCCTCGCGACTTGAGTTATATTACCGTAGCGGAAAATTGCGATACGTAAACATGGTAGTCTCGTGTCTTGTAATGTCGTCTGACCGGCTTCAATTTCCTCGATATCATACTATCCACTGGGACACTTTGGATCGATGGACAGGTGTTGCCCAATATTCCTCGCGACTTGAGTTATATTACCGTAGCGGAAAATTGCGATACGTAAACATGGTAGTCTCGTGTCCTGTACTGTGCTCTGACCGGCTTCAATTTCCTAGATATCATACTATCCACTGGGACACTATGGATCGATGGACAGGTGTTGCCCAATATTCCTCGCGACTTGAGTTATATTACCGTAGCGGAAAATTGCGATACGTAAACATGGTAGTCTCGTGTCCTGTACTGTGCTCTGACCGGCTTCAATTTCCTCGATATCATACTATCCACTGGGACACTATGGATCGATGGACAGGTGTTGCCCAATATTCCTCGCGACTTGAGTTATATTACCGTAGCGGAAAATTGCGATACGTAAACATGGTAGTCTCGTGTCCTGTACTGTGCTCTGACCGGCTTCAATTTCCTCGATATCATACTATCCACTGGGACACTATGGATCGATGGACAGGTGTTGCCCAATATTCCTCGCGACTTGAGTTATATTACCGTAGCGGAAAATTGCGATACGTAAACATGGTAGTCTCGTGTCCTGTACTGTGCTCTGACCGGCTTCAATTTCCTCGATATCATACTATCCACTGGGACACTATGGATCGATGGACAGGTGTTGCCCAATATTCCTCGCGACTTGAGTTATATTACCGTAGCGGAAAATTGCGATACGTAAACATGGTAGTCTCGTGTCTTGTAATGTGGTCTGACCGGCTTCAATTTCCTCGATATCATACTATCCACTGGGACACTATGGATCGATGGACAGGTGTTGCCCAATATTCCTCGCGACTTGAGTTATATTACCGTAGCGGAAAATTGCGATACGTAAACATGGTAGTCTCGTGTCCTGTACTGTGCTCTGACCGGCTTCAATTTCCTCGATATCATACTATCCACTGGGACACTATAGATCGATGGACAGGTGTTGCCCAATATTCCTCGCGACTTGAGTTATATTACCGTAGCGGAAAATTGCGATACGTAAACATGGTAGTCTCGTGTCTTGTAATGTCGTCTGACCGGCTTCAATTTCCTCGATACCATACTATCCACTGGGACACTATGGATCGATGGACAGGTGTTGCCCAATATTCCTCGCGACTTGAGTTATATTACCGTAGCGGAAAATTGCGATACGTAAACATGGTAGTCTCGTGTCCTGTACTGTGCTCTGACCGGCTTCAATTTCCTCGATATCATACTATCCACTGGGACACTATGGATCGATGGACAGGTGTTGCCCAATATTCCTCGCGACTTGAGTTATATTACCGTAGCGGAAAATTGCGATACGTAAACATGGTAGTCTCGTGTCCTGTACTGTGCTCTGACCGGCTTCAATTTCCTCGATATCATACTATCCACTGGGACACTATGGATCGATGGACAGGTGTTGCTCAATATTCCTCGCGACTTGAGTTATATTACCGTAGCGGAAAATTGCGATACGTAAACAT
>CM068373.1:388881181-388953681 GCA_034769895.1 Magicicada septendecula
TCTAGATATTAATTAGGAATAGCTAATTAAAATATTTGAATGATAATTTTTAAGAAAAATTCACGACTAGCGAGACATTTAGAAAAATTAAGAAAATTGAGTAGTGCAATCAGCTTATATAATACTCCTACGACAATTATGTGACGCTCTCGAAAAATCGAGAGGACGTTTCTTAACTAGTCCTGCGTGCGGCGCCTGTGTCAAGGCTGTCCACTTACGTAGCATTCCAGACTATTCGAGAGCACGTGAAACTAAGCAAATTATGTTGGCACGCTACTAGTAGTATGGAAAATTATTCTGAAACATCTGCGGGATCTACGTAAGCGTCTACGACCGGCTTAGAAGTTAGTTATACCGAGATTGTGGAGTCCGGATTGGCGATTGTTGCGAATTAGTGAAAAGTGATTACTGTGTTAATTAGTGCGGTATTGTAATAGTTGACATTAATATTCTGTATGGACAAATTTAACTAGTATTATTGTATGAGAGTACGTTGTTGATTTCAAATTGTTATTTGTTACCAATTAAAACTGGTAATAGTGACTTCGTTGGTGTCTTATTCTGTTTCCACTGAACAATACGATGATCCGTGAGACCGTCGGAACAATACAGCTGCATACAATCAGGCTGACGAAGATTAGGTTGGCTAGGTCAGAAAATAATAATGAATAACCAGGAAAAATTAAACAGTATTTGATACAAGACGAATTGATACGCCACGGAAAAGGTGTTTGGACGATGTAGAAGATGATGCGGTGAAAATGAGGAGATAGACTGGATATTATAGGGTAAGGAGTGGAGGAAAATTAATTTGAGAAAGCTGAATTCCTGGGTGAAGATTAAATACGACGAAAAGAAGTTAGAATTATAAACACAATACTGAAAAACTATATTTTATAAGAAAAAATGACCGTTTATTAGGCGCCTATCCGTGTACTCGATTTTTCAAAATCTACATGACCTGAATAAATGACCACAAATTATCATAATGTGTTATCTATTCTCCCCCGCAAATGTTCCGTAACCGCATTGTATATTATATTTCAGCTAGCTGATGACTGACAAAGTTGCTGTTCCAATTCAGTAGAATAAGGAAATAATAAGCTGAAGACGGCAAAGGCCGTGATTCGCACAAAATGTTGAAAAATCCCTATAGGGGAGTTGCTGCTATGGCTGTGAAAATGGAAAGATATATATAAATATATGATACAAACACTTTCTGCTACAGTTTGTTTCTTGATGTATATAATATATATATTATAATGACTTTACCTCAAGATGTTTTCTCCCTATTTGGAACATGTTTCTGGAAACCTTGTGTTTCCATCTTCACCCTTCCAAATTTTAAGCCTTGTGAGGTATTTATCTGTTGGCTGGTTGTTGCTTTGGTTTCCTGTTGTTCTTTGGTGATTTAAATTGGTATTATTGTGTGTGATTGTGGTGTATATATTAGTATTTTGTGTCTTTTCTATGTTGAGTGCTTTGAAAATTGTGTCATGTTTTGTATTGATTTGTATTAGTTCAGGTATTAGTTTTTTGTGTGTTTTATGTTTGTATAGTTGTAAATTTTCCCAATTGTTTAATATGGTCCCTTTATTTGTGTTACATAAATAAAAATGACAAAACTAACAAAACTATTTAAAAACACAGATATCAAAATAGCATACAAAACTAATAAAAATAATTTACAAAAACTAAATAACCCACACAACAAAGATAATACAACATACAAAAACCAGAAATATATAAATCTAATTTGGCCGTACGTGGACTAAACACTGGACATGAATTCCCAGACATAACCAATATGACACTAATAAGACGTATACCACACAAAGGGTACAACAATACCACCACCACAACCAATACCACAATGATAATAACAATACTCAGATTGGTAATAAGACAAGGAAAATATCTTAGTTAGAAAATATTTATTCATTTTGAACAAAAACTCAAGCTTTGTAACAATGAGTACAAAATGCTTCAGCCAATAGAGAGTAGTCTGGTTACTATGACAACAAAACATTATTATATAAAAACCGTTAAAAAACGAATTAAGAGTCCATTTTTACATCAGAAGAGGGAAGATGATAAAATTGTCGATCCATAGAAATTAGTAAAAATAAACCAAACAGATGAAAGAAAATACTTAATAACATTGAAGAGACAAGATTGACAGAATATTTCTACAAAATTAATCCAAAATAAATCAGAATTACTAGAAATAAAACCCATATAAGAGAAGGACAATTCAAACGCCAGAACTGATGAAAATAATCCATCAAACATCAATGAACTTGTAAAGTATAATACTAAATTACTTAACTACACCCACAAGACTTTTCACAAACTTAACGAATTTATACACAATATCAAAACATGGTTCAAACTTAATAAACACTGAATAATTATTAAAATATTCAATAATTAGTATTAAAAGGTTGTTCAAATTTACTATTAACACTATGAGAAATAAGGAACGATTTATGCACAATTCGAACTTAACCTATGTTGTAAAATGAACTCACTATTGTTATAAACCATAAGTAAACTGTTGTAAAGAAAGATTATAATATTTAATTAACTTGATGTCAAGGATTGTACTTTCAAAAATCATTTTGTAAACCTTTTGGCCGTAATCAAAAGAACTTTTTGAATTACCACATGTCTGAATAAAATAGAGGAGACATTTTAGCGTGTCATCAATCGACCCAAATCAAATATAGCCAACCGCTGAGTGGTGAATTCATTATAGCCGGAGCATAACAAGCAAAAAAGTAATATATTTTTATAATTTCATGTTATCGTAATTATTAACAGCAGAATTGACCATTAATAAACCTATACTTACTTTAATACTTGTTCATTATTTCACGTATTAATCTTTATGTGTTTACTTCATTAACATAGCACCGTAACACTTCGGGGGTAAACAGATTTGAATTTCTCCGACTACAACCAGTGAGAGATACGGTTGCGCTAAACAAAGGAATTATACAACTTTTTTAATTGTTTTTGGACAAACAATTTGGAGCCTAGAAACGGGAAAATCACAATTAAGAATTAAAACAGGTAAACAGGTATTGGCGAGGTCAAATACGACGCAAGAAAGTCGTTACGTAATTACGACGCAACGTGAACTTTAACTAAATTTAATACATTTGTTGTTACAAATTGACGACAATAAAGTGTGGCTTAATAATACACATACAGATCGTATTGTAACAAATTGACGCACAAACGTGTGGCTTTCAGAGCATACAAGAACTTTTTATTACAATATAAATATACCATATACACGTCTGTGGATTGATTAACTCTTTAATAACTTATAAACTTTAAGTTGGTGAAGTAATTAAAAAAGTTTTTGTTGAAGCTAGTGCTATTTTTAAATTGTGAACTGTGTATAATTGTGTGGAAGCCTATAACCAAAATCTCGCCTAAAAAGGGATATATTAGCTATATTAAAAACAATGCAAAACATGCACACACACAAACACACACGCGCGCGCACGCACAAGAGAGTATGGGTTATGTATGTGACATATTTCTGGTTTGTTTGACTGAAATACTACAGATTTTGCCACATTTATGTCTGGTAAACAGCTGATAACGTTTAGTACCTTCCCGTAGGGAGGATTGGTGGGGAAAGATGTGCGTTTTTCAGGTTTAACAAAATTCTACATTAGCGCTCAAAATTGTATAGTTGTCCTTGTGAACAAGATCCTAGTGAGCAACTCTTTAAGTTTTAAAAGTACAGGATACTTTAGGACATATACATACTGTTGGGGCTGTTTACGCAAGACTTAAAAACAAAATTATTATTTCAAATTAATAATAACGCTTTGATTTACCTTGATAGATAATTTTAATTTATGTTATGTTTATTTGTTGAAGTATGACACTTTAATTAATTTATATAGTTTTCTCTACGATTAGAACATATTTTTAAATTTAATAATTAAAACAAGAATTAATTTTCCGGCTTCTCGAAAGTTTAGAATTGAAAAGTCTATAAAAATAACTTTAAGAAAGTGGTTTTTTATATCCTTAGGTTAATTTGTTAAGGTCACTTGAAAAGTAACTACGATTTGTAAATTAGCTAACAAAATGTAAAACGTTCAAAACTGAATAATTATATGCAAGTTATTAATGTATATACGATTACATTATGTGTATATGTATGTATTATTAATATGTGTATTACTAAAGTACTTCAAGAAAATTGAAACATAATTAATAAAACAAACATGAATTTCTATGTCACCTCGAACGTTTAGAATTTAATAACACATGGAAATAATGTTTCGGAAAAAGATTATTTTCAACATTTTAACTACCATGGCAGGCGTATACGACCTCTAGAACATTGTACAGAAAAATTGTCTCTGTTGCCCAGACGACCGCTCCTTGGCCGATTTCTCTGTATGACGTGACTGCTATATTCACTGAACACAAATATGTATTTTGGCTAACATTTTTGATCTTTATGAAACCCATATTCTAGTTTTTGTTGGTAAAGGGTTGTTTTCGTTTCAAAATGTTGTTTTCTTTGTCTCTCATTATAAATATCTTAAAGTATAATGTCATGACTCTATATCTTTAAGCATAATGGTCAAGTTTTGTTTGTAATTTTTTAAAGTTATAAGTAAGGTACCGGCAATAGTTTTACCTGATATTGAAGTTGATTTCCTTTTCTGAAACGCCAGATGTATCAGCATTTCAGTACAAGGCTATATATTCGTCGGTTAGTGTTATAAAAACAAAAAATAGGCAAACAAAGCACTATAATGAAGAAAAAGGTTTTGACAGTTTTGAACTATGATCTAATAAGTGTAGCGATGCACGTTCCACGACTAAGTGAACAGTTTTGTTTTTGCATAACGAAGTGAACGCGACAACATTCAGAAAGCGAAAACACAAGAAAACACGTTGGAAATTATATGCGTGCGCTGAAAGGAAACGCGAATGTGAGAAAGAGGAAATGATTGTACTATTCTTTTTTTTTACCTTAATATGAATCAGTTTGTTGTTGACACCCTTGCATGTTACTGATTATCAGTGGCGAAGCTAGTAGTTAATGAATGGGTAGGCAAAAATCTTATCTTAAATTTTTTTTAAGGAATCACTAAAAGGATGGTGGTTTAAATCGGACGCTGAGGTAGAGTTTGCTGTAAGCGAATGGTTCCACAAACAGCCGTAAGAATTTTACTAGCAGGGAATCTACAGGTTGGTGCAACAGTGGAACTCATGTCTTAATGTTAATGGAGACTTCTTTTAAAATCGTTGAATAAAAAATGCTTTACAGCTCTATACGTGTTTCTATTGAACAATCCTTGTATTAGTCATACACAATAATACAACTGACTGAACTTATATGTTTCTGACTGATTAGTTTCTATATATATGTTTAATGTTACAAATAATTCAAATAACAATCTTGATCATCTGTTAGTTCAGCGGAATAACAGGGACACTTTTAATAACCGCATAAAATAAACACACTTATAAACAACACAGCGCGCTTTAACTTGAATGTTTGGACCACAGAAGTGAGGCATGCCTCAACGGTCTATGTGTACAGCACGGGACAATCCCCCCTCCCTTCACTTCCCTATCACTCCGGCACATTGCTTACATACGATGTATACAAAAAACGCTGAGGCAAGTTCAGGTTGCCTCATTCGCTTTAAACGAGCTATGCCGAGTCTCACCTGTCACCATCTAGCGGTCGCTCAGTAAAGCACGTTTCGGCCTAATAAATTCGACAGTCGCGGTAACAATGTATAATCTTTACGTTATGTAGTTCATACGTACTTATTTATAATTTTTATTCTACAGAATTTTCTAGGGTAGGCATTGCCTCAATTGCCTCCATGTAACTTCGCCACTGCTGATTATACGTAATGATATCGCTTTTCAAAAGGCTATCCTCAAGGTAATCATCAAACACATACAGGAACTACGCGTAATAAAATATTATTCAAAGTTGGAAACAACATTTGCCTGGTTGTTAGTGTTTGGCTATCGTTTGTGTGTACAGATGTTTCGGCCCCACCATCGGAGACCATCTTCGATGTTGGAAACAGCTGGCACAAAGCCCACCAATTCACCCCAATGCTGAGGTAGAGACGGTGTTCATTACATTATTCATTGCATATTCCTTCAGTAGGTTCCCACGACTGGGCAAGCGCTTGGGAAAGATGGGAGCGATTAGACGTCGACACAAACGAAGCGGTCGTAGACGCGGTCCATACACGGCAAAAATTATCGACCCGCTACGAGCCACCACAGCGGTCGTGTACGACCGCTTCATGTTTTTTTATATTATTAGACTCAAAAAGGAAAGTCAGCAACTAAGTAAAATTTCTTACTTGATTACATGGCTGATGGATTTGAAAAATAGAGTTGGTTCCCAGGGAATAAAAGTGATTTTTACAGTGATCGTTAAGTTCAGTAGATTTATAGTTACTTGACAAATAACTATAATTTATCGAGTTACTGACAGATTTATAATTTATACATTGTATAATGAATACAACTGTATAACTACATGTAACTTATAAAGTGTTATAAATAAATAATAAAATTAAAAAAATATTACATTTATCCGATCTGTTGTATTCTTGTTGAAGCATATTAAAATCCTGAATGATTCCGCCTTTATCAAGATACTAAACAAAATAAAGCGAAACACTGTTTGTCTCGTTTTTGAATTTATAACAACAAAACAATAAATATTGTTATATTTGGTCCTTTAAGTCTAGTTGTCTTAATATAAAATTTGTATCACATAAGCAATCTAGTATAAGTAGTTCCAATTAACCGTTAGTAAAGGAACAAGAAACAATAAGAAGGCTTGAAAGACACATTGTAAAACGTGTTTATGGCTCGGTTAAAGAAGTTGATGAATGGAGAATAACCAATAACCAGGAGATAGATGAGCTATTGAAGCATGAGAACATTGTAAGATTCGTAAAGGCTCAACGAATACAGTGGCTAGGTCACCTAGAGCGGATGGATGATCAGCGTATGCTAAAGAAAATCCTGAGGGCGGGGCGACCTAGGATAAGATGGTTTGACAATGTACTGGAAGATCTAGCAAGAGTTCATGTGAGGGGTTACACTGAGAGGGCAATGGATAGGAGACACTGGAGAAGATTGGTGTTGGAAGCCACGGCACATGTTGGGCTGTAGTGCTAAAGAAGAAGAATTAATCGTTAGTTGTTTCTTATGATATAAAACAAATTTGGTATCAAAACTAGATACTGTATACCAAAACCAAATATAATTTTTCTTATGTGTATGGTTACACTGTTTTAAGTTAAATATTTAAAAAAAATTCTTTATGGATTTTGAATTCAAACGTTTCGCTAAAAAGTCACACAAAGAATGTCGTTGGTCTCTGTTTTGTACACTCCATTTCTTTTTATTTATATAATATTCGTTCCTTATATATATTTATACACGTACAAATTATCTGTTTTATTACATTTTCATTTAAATTGTTTCATGTTAATTTAAATACATAGTTTCTTATACGTTTTATTTAAATAATTAATTTATTTCATATCGTGTTTTAACATATTGAAGCGGTTGTTAGTATCTTACCTCATATGTCATTGTTGTTCTAGAGTGTTAATCTCCGTATGAACTTTAGGAATTTCAGTACAAAATAAACCATAATTTTTTGTTCGTATCGGTGCAGTAACTTGTGTTACTGCAGATGTCAGATGTTCAGAAAGTATAGCAAAGTCATCTGCGAATGCCAAACAGTTTATTTCAATACTTTTGTTCCTTCTTCCCAACATGATTGGTGATATTTTGCATTCCAAATTCTCACTACTTTCTCCAGGCTCCAGGACACAGTTACAAAGAATTGGGGATAAACCATCATCCTGTCTTACACCTGTATTTATTAATTTATTAAATACAGGTGTATTAATTAAACACGTTATAGTACTCAAGTGGCCGATTTTTTAGTGTTCTTTTGTTTCCATACTCATAATTTAGTAAATAAAGCTGTCTGGGAAGCGGTCAAATGGAATCGCATAGTTTCACACTCGCTGCGAAACGATATCCGGATATCCGGATAATGAACGCATTATAATCCGTAACAGGATATTAACTCTGCGGTTGCATAACGGAGAACAGACTAGACTGGCAATAACATTATTATACTGTCTGATAATGTTACTACGTCCCGTCTGACGCCGGTAACTCACTGACAGCATATGTTTACCTACAGTTTGTAACGGTTGACTTTCTCTGTACATACAATGCAGCTGGAATGTGTGAGCGTTTCATTCGCTTGCTGTGGTGTGTGAAAAATTTCAGAACAAAAACTGTCTAATGTCCGAATTTGAAAACCGGACATATGCGACAGTACACTTGATTTACTAAACTCCTGAAAGTAATATTAGTAAAAAAATTATAAAATAACAGGAATCTTCCTGTTTTAAAAGGAGAGATTTGGGAATAAGCTGCCTTAGGGCCGTGACATGTCTAAATCCGCCACTGAAGGGGTCTAGGACTCGATTGAACAATTAAAAAGAAAGGAAAAACAGCACTTCGAGTGTTTTGGCAATATTGTTAAAATCCATGATAGTAGGCGTGCGAAATTGATCCTGAGAAGTAAGAATGAGACGAAAACACGGAGAGGACGGAATAAAACACAAAATGAAGAAGTACTACGATCCTATACAGGAAACGAAATATTGGCAGAGGCTAGAGAACTGGCAATTAAATGTTTAGTAATTTTGTTCGAATTTCACGGTTACTTCGGCTTTGATAACCAAATGGACATCGTGAAATGGTATACATATGACAGTGTGTGTGTGTGTGTGTTCAATAAAAAAAACATATTATCAACGTACCAATACTCACATTGTTATAACAGAAATATATATTTTATGAAAAGCCGACGCTCCTGAGCTCAATAAATTTGAACTCAAAGAAAACGAAGTTTTATGAAGTCTTTGGTCTGGACCGGGATGGCTCTGACTTATGGTTTACTGAGAATGGGGAGAAGAAACGTGGTACAAGAGGATAATAATAAGACATTCCGGGAGGACAGAGAGTAAGCAATGATGAAGGGTGAGGACACACGAGAAAAAACTAGTGGAAAGTCTAAGGAAGAGGAGATTCTGTAGCTGTGACACTTAGCTACGTTACTGCATTATTAGAAATAACGGATGGTCGAAAAATGTCAGGAAAAGGTAGAGAAATAAATTCTTGGATCAAATGCTAGCACAAACCTTGAATGGATACGGACCTTTGAAAGAGAGTGATGAAGAGACTGACTCGGTTTGATGATTTTGGTCTGGACCGGGATGGGTCTTAACAATGGGTTACTGAGAATAGGGAGTAGAAACGTGGTACAAGAGGACAATGGTAAGACATTCTGGGAGGTAAAATGCTAAGACTATAGAGCCATGGTATGAATGATGACTGTAGGCATTATTAAACCCACATGGTGCATAAAGCGAGTAATACGTTTCAGAACATGGCCACGCACTTTTCTCCGGACCTACATTGCAAAACAGAAGCGGGCTCTTATGAAAGAGTGATTAATTTGTGATTAATTTTTTAAATCACCGTTTCTGTAACGACAATATCATACAGTACTGTAGGCACTGGAAATAGCTGAAGGCAGATACTGAATGGCACCATCAACAACAAACGTTTTCAGCCAACGGCATATACTAATGATATTGCCATTATTTCAAGAAATTAATAGTTTCTACATAATAATTAATAAATTAACATAATAATTTATACAAGGCTCAGAAAGTTTGCGACTTGAAATTAATTGCTCCAAAGCGAAGTATATGAGGAAAAATTACTGCAACTATCCTCTAGAAAAATTACGTGTAAGTGAATTTATTGTCGGTAGAACACAGGAGTTTAAATATTTTTGCGTTGATAATAACTGAGCAAAATGAAACAAAAAAAGGTATGAACGAAAGGATTCTGGTAGGTAATAGAAGTACAACGCTTTACAGTATCAATCTGCTCTTCAATAAACGTGTTTCAAGAAAACTTTAAGAGATAATTTACAAAACAACCCAGCAGTCAGTTGATATCTCTGGCTTGGAGGCATGTACAATGTTTAGCAATCAAGACAAAAGAATTAATAGCTGGGAAGGTAGAATTTTACGAAGAATCTATGGACCAGTAAAGGAGGCGGACAACTAGATGATCAGGACCAACCAAGAATTACGCGAAATCTATATAACGACTCAGTCTTGGTTGGGGCATTAAATGCATAAGGGTTTAGTGGCTTGGACGTGGTCAAATGATGAAGGACCGAAGAAGCCCGTACATGGTTTTTCATGAGGAACGTGGTGGGAGACGCCTGAGAGGAAGGCCACGTTTAAGATGATTGAGTTAGGGTGGAGATCGACTTCAGACAACTGGGAGTCAGAAGGTGGAGACAACGGGCACAAGACAGGGAAGAGTGGAAAGCGGTTGTTGTGGAAGCCGAGGTGCTGCAAGACCATAGAGCCGTGGTATGAATGATGACTGTAGGCATTACTAAACCCATATGGTGCATAAAGCAAATAATACGTGCCAACCGTAAATTTATACTTCTCTTATTAATAGCATAACATCCGTTCAGATATAAACAGAAATACTGCGGGAATTCGGTTATATAAGGCAACACTTTGTGCGATAATGATTGTCTTGAACAATTTGTGAGAGTAATTTATTAATATTTACAATAAACTTATCAAATAATACCTAACATGGAGTTAGTCAATAAAACTTATTCTGCCTTTTTCCTGTAATCACGTTGGAAAACAAATTCACAAATCCCTTACACAAACAGTAGGGAGGTGCAAACAGAAGTGTGTGTGTGTGTGTGTGTGTAGTATGAGGGAAGAGTACCAGGTGTGTGTGTGTCTCGTTGTGCCACAGAATCCTCTCCGCTGGGGTCTGGTTTCACTCAGCGGAGCGCCATAATGAATTACGGATCTCATCGTGCTGGGAACATTAAACATAAGCGAGTGGAGGGGTACAAAGTGCCCATAAACTATGCCTCCCTTGTGATGACCTACAAATGGTCTAAAACTTACTGTTGCTAAAGTTCGCTTGCAACGGGGAATAAATACGCTTATACTTGAATCGAGAGAAAACGAATTTCTTCTCTCCAACTGTATAAAAAAAATTATTGATAGAAAAGAAGAAAAAGTAGAGACACTGGAAAACAGACGAGATACCAATTGAAGAAAATTATTTAAAAAACATATAATATGTCAGCATGTTTCAAACATACTTTTGGGTACGTATTATTTCTTGCGAGAGTAGAGAAAAGTTTAAAATTTACTATGCCACGAATAAAAGTTTTGGAAAAATAAGAAAGAAATCGAACTAAATGAGACCACCAATTTATACTCGTTGATTGGTTAGTACTGGACACTGTCCGTAAGAAAAGAGAAAAATGTAAACCCTTGATATTAAATACGTGAGGAGAATAAAAAGAGGAATTATAAAGGAGGGCAGAAGACAAGAATGTAGATACTGATGAGACTAAAGGTAGAATCTACATTCGGATTTGGAAGGAAGATGTTTGCAAACAAGGGGAAAGAAGATAATTCAACAAATGAAAAAGACAAGACCGGCAAACCGAATATGGGAAACAAAAATTGACACAAATAAGGAATTCGAACCCCTAGAAAAAATGGAATAAACAAATTTTAAAAATTATAGACAGAAAAAGGAATGCATGTGATTTTTCATGAACGCGAAGATCCTGTAAAATCGCAGAGCGTAGTGAAATAAATTTATTCATCCCTATTCCAAATTACGTTTATAAGCTCTTGGAAACCACGCGTCTGCTCGCACCCACGCACGCACGCACGCACGCACACACACACACACACACACACACATACATGTATTTTCTGTTTTAAATATGTATTAAAGAAGATCGCGAAATTGTAGACCGTGATGGAATGAACAAGTATAGAGAATTCCGGAGGAACAGGTAATAACGGGAAGTGAATTTTACAGATCGCCAAAACGTAAAGATGGAAAGATGAAAGCCTCTGACCCAGAGGAGTTCTGTAAGCAATGCTGCGAACGAAATAAAGGTCAAAACGGGGGTTTGGCAGAATACACTTAAATTTAACACAGGAGATTTGGAATTCGTTATGGGGTAAAAAATTGAAGAAAATGAAGAGGTAGTAGTAGTAGTAGTAGTAGTAGCAGTAGTATAGTAGTAGTAGTAGTAGTAGCACCAGCAGCAGCAGCAGTAGTAGTAATAGTAGTAGTAGTAGTAGTAGTAGTAGTAGTAGTAGTAGTAGTAGTAGTGGTAGTACCAATTGTAGTGAAAAAAAGAAGGAAAATTGAAGAAGTGTTAGGTACTGATCAGCGGACAAATTAGTTGACTGGAGAAGCGTATTTAGAATAATGAAAGACTTATGTTGCTATCGTATTAGACACACGTGAGCATACAAACGGTCACGCGCGCACAAAAGTACGTGAGCTTTTATAATATGTTGTTAAGTATAGTAAGTTGGAATCATTTGGTTATAAACTTTATTTATTCTATATTATATTACGTATAGCCTGTAAGCTACTAGTTTGTAAATTATTACTGAAATGTGTATAGTCTGTGGTGTTCTGGTAACAAAACTGTTCTGATAAAAAGCGTAATGTTCTAATCTACTGATTTTGTAGAATTATTAAATAGTTTTCAGAAATAGGTTTTTCGAGCAACTGTTGACTCACCATAATAGGTCTTCAATGTCGACCACTACAGAATCTAAGATAGAAGGTCGATAAAGGTCAACCGAACACATGACCGCTTTAACGTAGATGCCCTGCAACTATTTGGAGTATAACTATTTGGAGCCCTAAACAGTTTGAGTGAAAACGGAGAATAGTACTTGAGAAATTCCAATAAAAGAAATCGACTGAGATGAGAAAAGTGATTCCGCCGGATGAGTTCTTAGTTTCAGTTTAGATTAAGTTTATTTTAAGACAAACAATTTGGTAGTAGCTAAAAATTGCTAGGTAAACAAAAATTAACTTCTTTAAGTTATTTTACAATCGTGTCGAGTACGAATATCATAATGCAGTTTCTTAAAACGAAAAATGAATGTTTCTCAAATTTTAAGCAGCACATGTATTCTGGTAGAATGCAAAATTTCATACAGTAATAATTACACTTAGAAGTATGATCGCAGATGTTGCTGGAATGTAACGATTGCTTTCCATCCTTGGTCTAGACACAAACGTAGTCTACTGTCTTATGTATTCAGAATTTGAAGACGTCTTTGTAAATACAAAATCGCTTTGTTAATTACCACTGAATTTTAAAGTTTGAACCGAAGATCCTAACGCGTATTATTCGACCAATAAATTTATTGTTAAAAAATGTGGTTTAGTGTTGATTAACAATGGAGACGCTTTAATGATTTATACCTTCGTTTGAGAATTCAGAGTCTTACTTTCTCCCTGACTATACACGAGTTAATTATTATAATCTGCTAAACAAAACTTTGATGTGTATGAATGTAAGAGTTTCTACATATGACTGTTCTGATATAAAACACAAATTTTACGCATAAGCGCGCACGCACTCATGCAAGCACACATATTTTATACAGTTACGATGATTGCACGGATTATCATGTTTGAAGAGTGGAAACAGAATAATGATACATGATATAATTAGTATTTAGAACTCCATTTAAAGTTTTCATAAACACAAAAATAAACACTTGTATACACCAATTCGTTAAGATCGCGATTGTCCAACCCACACTAAAATAACAGACAAAACATTTCATTTAATCAATACACTGAATAATACAAGTCACCAATTTCAGATGTCCACACACAATAAATCACACGTCACAATAACAAAAACTCCTATATGACACACCAATATCCCAGATCCAAAACTACGTGCTCTGCTCCGTGTGTTGTGGTGTGGTTTTATATGTCGCTTGTGTAATGTAATGGCCTGAATGCCGATACAATAACCCACAAACGTCTGGAAGCGTGTCGGGAAAAATCGAGAGAGTTGCGTAATCGTACCGCTCATACAACGCGTGCAAGATGTCACGTAAGCAACTTGTATTGTTATGGTCAGCATAACAATATATATTTGTATGCAGACTTTAAAAGTTGTAATTGTAGTAGTCGGCGTATGTTTCACTGATTTCTCTCCTGCATTGTCAGAAACTATAAAAATGAAAAATGGTATAATTCGTACCTAAGATATTACAATTTTACCACTTGCATATACAAATAATTAGTTTGTAATTATTGGCCTAAATATTAACCACATTTTAATTATAAACTACGGCTTGAAAACATACATAATTTTACAATACGTCTTATTTATACAGTAACCTAAATTAAATGTTTTTTTTTTGTATCACGTTGTTATTCCAGTTCGTAATTTTTTCGTTCAAGTGAGTAACTGATTACCAAGTGAAAATAATCAGGCGTTTGAAGGAAGAATTAAAGAAATTACTAGACTTATTTATAACTAACCTTCAGGTTTATACAAAAAAGCTATGTAGAGTTCACAAAGTATATTTCTTCTTTAAAAAAATATTGCAAGTAAAAACATTTTCATCTGTCGTATCCCACTGTGCTCTACAGTATGCTGCTTTAATCTATAAGTCTGAGAATAAATTCTTATTTTATAATACTTGTGACTTGAAGTTCTTCATGTATGAAAAATTTGATGAATCAGCTAACGTATATAGGTTTATGTGCGCGTGTGTAGGAACCGACGTCAGTGTGTTTTCAATTTCTAACTAAACGTCACATGTCTTAAATTTTACAATATATATGTAATGCAGCATACGGTTGTCCAGTCAGCTGCTTTCTAATGTAATTATGAATTTTTTTGCAGTGTTTGTATTTACTTAATGTTACCGTTCAGAAATATTGCTTCAACTTCAGATTTCAACCATTACACACTTGAGTGTCACGAAGGTTCTGTACGAAGTAAGTAAATTTGGATATAAGCACCGGTTACCAAATTAACAATTGGTAATTACCAAATTACCAAAATAAAATTACAAGTCTAATAACAATCTTTTATAGTCTGATTCTTGTGAGTAAGATCTATTAGTTATGAAGGTGAACCGACGTTTCTTCAATAATTTTAGGATAACTTCGTTAGTGAGTTCAAAATTATAAAATGGAAAACATTATAGTCCTCTATTATTCACTATGTTCATTGCTTGTTCATATTAAACTAGGCTATATAAAGTATCTTGAAGATCGTCACACATTCGTATTATCGGGAAAACAGTCAAAGTAACATCATACACACACGTGAGCGCGCGCGCGCGCGCGCACACACACACACAGACACGCACAATCCAATTCAGTTTAACTAAAAGAAAGTAGGATAATATTGTAAAAACGTTACGTTACCACTTACGACGAACTAGTAACCACAGCACCTTAACTAATGTTCAGTACCACACTACAACACGGATTTAAGACTAGTACACTAACAACATTATGTATTACATGTAACAACATGTATTTTTCTTATTTTCCATTTTTTCATTTTAATTTTCTCCTTTCATTCCAGGGACTAATTCGCACCCACGATCAAAATTTCGCATCTAGCCTCAAACGTTTGTCGAGTTCATCAACACAGAGGAGGAACATCCAAAAATAATTTAAAAAAACTAACGAATAGAAATGAAAATCCAACCAATAAAACAATTTCAACCTACAGGTAATGATGATGGCGTCGTCTCGCGAATTTGAATTACGTCGAACCACACTGTCTAAAAGGGTAGATTCTTGTTTCTAATTTTTGCAATTTATTAATAAGAGTACAGTATGTACAAAAACATACTGTAGAAATGTCTTATGTCATCACAGACTTATGTCATAACATATTATAAAAATATTATTAAATTGAAATTACTAAAGTAAACAATTTGCATTGATACTTATTTTCATATTGTCATGTATAACATAAAAAGATAAATAGATTTTTGTGCTTGCAGAAGAAGTTAAGTTTGAAATTTAAGCAAAATTTACGGTTTCAATTTTTTACATAAGCGCCAGCGCCCAAACACACTTTTACATATACAACAGTATTCAGATATAACCAAGATGCCAGAAATTATTAATTCAACTAGTAAGCTCCATGAGCTGCAGAACACGCTTACAAGTTTAAGAAAATAAATTTATTGTTAGGTAAATATCAATATTAAAAAATGTTACGATTATTAAAAAAATTACACAAACTTCGAGTACTACCTTTTTTTAATGCAACTTTTTTAAAATAAAAATAACAATTGTAAAGCAGACAGTCATACAATAAACACTAAAACTTTCAAATTATTGCATTATATTTTTAGTTTAATTTATGATCATAGTGCGTAAATGACAAATAATTTAGTCTTAGCTGTTTAAGTTACATATGTTTCCATAAATATTTCTAGGTCTATGTCTAAAACTTTCCACAATAATATACATAACTGATAAGATTATGTAAAGTTATTAGTACACATAACTTACAAACGTTTTGAAAGCGATGCAAAATTTTACAAGAAGCGTTGAGAGGCAGTAATTTTGTGAAATTATTGAAGATACGAATTTGAATTTTGAATAAATATGGGGATCCTCACAACTTGATCCCCCACAAAAGCTTTTACAATGTTCTTAAAGCTTGTGTTCCATTTTTGCTTTCTTAAAGTTTGTGTGACAAATTTAAAAATATTTCACAGTAAACGCTACTTTCTGCTTTGAGTTAAAATGCCATTTAGCAAAGCGACAGACTGATTTTACAATAATTTTTTCATATTTTTATCATTTTTTTTGGTCCGTGGTGTTCTTAAAGTATGAAATTTCTAAAACTGTATACAATATTCAGATTTTTGTTGCAATTCGCTTTAATTTGATACCACACTTGAATTTTTTTGATTTATTACACAATTCTGACCCTCTCACCTCTCTATTTTCAAGAGGATCAATTTAAAAAAACAATAGAAGCCTGTAGGAAAGTATGGAGACTCGTGACACGTTTTACGGAAACCGATTGATGCATTGAATAGTTATCATAAGGACACCCCAAACGGACATATGCCAAACGGTCAAGTTAACATTGGAACTCGTTTCGCTTGTCCAGTGAGTGGATTAATTTTGGAAATGTGAGAAACAATATGAAGAATAAATCTTTCGCTGTTTTGAAAAGAGAAATTCAT
Source organism: Magicicada septendecula (assembly GCA_034769895.1). Classification (NCBI taxonomy): domain Eukaryota; kingdom Metazoa; phylum Arthropoda; class Insecta; order Hemiptera; family Cicadidae; genus Magicicada; species Magicicada septendecula. The sequence continues at coordinate 388,898,386 of CM068373.1, forward strand.
TACCAATGTGTACATTCTACAATGACGACTGGGACAGGAACATGTATAATTGATCTGAAAGTGATAAGAAACGGTGAAAGTCCTGGACGGACGTGAAACCTATTATATTAGGAATAACACAGTGAGACGAAGAAAGCAATTAATGGGATAAACTACCAAAAATACCAAAAGGGAACGGGTGAAGTAGTTTACAGAATAAATTATGCGAGGAAAATGGGAGATTGTTATTTACCGGACAAGAAGGTGACAGAAGATCAAGAACATTGTTAACTGAAGGTCGCGAGTCCTAAAGAGACCTTGACTCGACCCTTTGCAAGCTGGTTAAGCACTGGAGACGAGTTGCTCAGGACGCTTACGTTCAGATAAGAGCCAAAATTACAGTATCAGTGATGATATAAAAACTAGTATCATCCCTGAGCTGCAGAGCTCGCTCACTGTTTTGAACAAAGTATGTATGTATTATTACATAAATTTCGATATTTTCCAATTACGGGGAAAATCACAAAAATTCCAATTACTCAAATATTTCTTTAGAAATATAACAGCTGAGGAGTACACAATCGTTCCATATACACCAAAAATTCGAAACATTCGGATTTGGGTTACAGTTACTTTTAATCTGATATTCTGCTGGATACAATTTTTGTTTTAAATTTCGTATTTCGTTTTTGGACCTTGAAGTCCTAAAATTTTAAAATTTCCGGAACTTAACACTACCTTTAGATGTTAATAAAAATTCTCTTTACTTTAATACACCCATGAATTTTTGCGATGTAACCAAATTTTCTTCCACTTTTTGGGCCTTGACGTCCAAATATTTTGAAATTTTTAATGTGTCCACTACATTCAGATCGTGTTTAAAATTCCTTTCATTCTTTACCCCATATATGCTTTCGCGATTTTTTTACAATTTTGCCCACCCTCTCACATTTTTGCCTCCCGGGCTCAATCTTAAAAGCAGTGGGATTCTGTAGGTTAAGAGTATGGACTCGCATGCTAAGTTTTACGAAAATCGGTTGGTGCAGTCAAAATATTTCATGAAACATATACAAAAAAATGACAAATACTGAACAGTAGAGTTAAAACTGAGGACTCGCTTCGCTCGTTCAATCGTTATGAATATATTTATTTCTTATAAATGTCACTGTATACGAAAAAATAATTATTTTTATAACTATTATATACAACTACTTGAAACTTTAAAGTTACAATTTAGGGACGCGTGAGCGCGTGTTTGTGATTTTACAAATGTTAGGCCTATATAATTATCTGTAAGTAGCTACGGATATTTCAAGAAGTCGTGAGGGTTTGAAACAAAGGTTATATTCAGAGATCCGTTATATTACACAGGCCAAGTTATCTCTAACGAGAAACGAAGATTCCCGGAGAGGCTACACCTGCCGATCTTGGAGAGGAGAGCTGCATCACTTCATTTGCTACCACAATCAATACTGCAGTGCTCGCGGAGACAACAAACTGGCCCGGTGTAGTCTTCGTACATTGGCGATTACCGCAGAAAAATATAGAATTTCTTGAGCACAAAAGTTTCTTTGAGTGTGCCGATCCGTTCGGCACCAAACGATTAATTAACAACGGACTTATGCGCTTCTGAATCCAACGTCTCAAACGTACTATTATCCTTGTTTTTAACACAATTTTCACCACGCCTTGATCTGTGTCTGGGTCAAGAAAGAGAAAGGTTATAGCTGTTATAAAAATCACGTCCCTCGGGCACAAACGCACTCGAGCTTATCAAACGGGAATCGTTTTGGCTTGCGATATAAAAACTGCAGTTCTAGAAATATCACTGTTTCTAGGCTCAACCTATATATTAATTTTAAATGCCAGTTCATACTGGCGTGAATGTGTTAGGACGTAGCAAAAATTAAACTTGTTATCACCTCTCAAAATGACATTGATTACAACACTGAAAGCCACGAAAGATTACGAGTGATACTTCTATATGCCAAGTCTCCTTACATCATAAATAACAAAGTTTATGTTTATAGTAATTGCCTTAAAATCGTTCATGTCGTAAACTAAAAATAATTGAAACCTTTAAATCGGCCTTTTTGACTCGAAAACCGATCGATAACTGCCTGAATAACGTACGACGTGAGAACATGGCCGAATTGATTGTTTTAATTAATTTTATAATGACGTTCGTGAAGCGATGTGTGAACGCGGGCTGCGAAATCTCAAAGGAATACCACGGCCTTAGAAATCTCGTTAAAACGAAACAGCGGGCGAACGTTTGTAGCAAAAACAAAGAAAGTGCGCCAGCAAACGGAAGTAGTTCAAAGTAACGCATTGCTCCACACCATCTCGCGTTACGGTAAAACGTTTAAACAAAGAACAGCTGTTTTCAACGATATAACCGCGAACAATACAACTGTGCAATAAAGTCGCGCAATTCTAAACAAACTTATGGAACCCGTTCAAATAAAAATTTAATCAAAAGTAAACAAAACAATTTTAAATATTTTTCATTTGACAAATTCTAGGACACAGTTAAATGCTCTATGTAAAGTTCTCGTTAATTGTAATATTTTAACACATAATTTTAACAAGTAAATTTTATTATATAAAAAGCTCTTTATCAGCGTTAATTTGAAGTAATACGAAAGCCTTCAACTGAAAAGAAAGTTACTGCTGAATGAAGTCATTTTACTTCATCCTTACCTTTTTGTAATATTTATGTCATTATTATTTTACTAACAATATTATCTTTACTATTAAAAAAATGCAAAAAAAAAGTTTTTTGTTAATTATGAGTTAACATTTTTTAAATATTTAATAGTGTTGACAAAAACTCATATTGTTGAACGAGTAATTAACGCATTTTGTAATAATGAATTATGAGGTGTACGACAATTAATAGAGGGTAGAACAGTTCCCAGTTAAATGAGTTTTAATTAGTGAAACGCGTTTTTAATCTATCAGATTTCCTTAAATGTTAATACTATTATATTATTAATTATTTATAATTTTTACGACTTACATAAAAAAATAAACGGCTTGTTGGGAGCAACGTTTATAAGTTGTGAACGTTCAACTTTAATGAAATGTCTAGAAAAAAATACAGCAAGAATTAAGTGATGAGTTAGTAAATTGATTGTTATATGTCATAAATATCATAATTAATATTATACTTTGTTATCAGCTATCTCCACATATCAAAATAGTTAGGTATTTAACAAAATTATTTTAAAAATTATGTTATTTATAAAAAAGAAAATCGTATTTCAAGATAATTATCAGTTAAGGTTAAGAACTAACTTATTACCAACTTCTATATTTGAATAAGGTAAAACAATTTTAATATTAAAAGACGTTCAATAATATTGTCAGACGTTTCCGCAACTTCTACAATTAGTTACACATATGTTTTCACAAACAGTAAGGTTACACACACATATGCTATTGATACTGACCTTCTCGTAGGCGTGATTTGGCACTTTCACAGATAGTTGGCGAAGCGATAAGGGCAGGAGGCGACCTTGGATCATATAACGATTGACACTTTAAAGCCTATTTACTCTTTTTATCTTTTAAAAAATTATATAATTCCTTTTCTCTACTGAAAATCTATACAAATTTCCGTGATATGTATTGTAAGATCGCAATATGTAAATAATATATAATATATTCTTTATTCTTTGTATGATTGTAAAATTTCGCAATCAATCATATACTTAAAGTATGCATATATAATGTGTGTATATACAGTATATATATATTACATGTCTTTGATATGTATAGGTTATATTATATAATATGATATGTATATTAGACCACGACGGCGTGCCGGCCAGAACTGGGGTTTGTTTTACACTCTAGAGGAGCGAATCGGTGGTTAGGGGTGAGCCAGCGGTAGGGGTGCCATTACTAGACATGCGCTTAGGTAAAGGTCGCTACTACAACACACGCCTACGGATCTGTGTGGTAGTAACGTAACGTAAGCGGACGCGCTACAAAAGTAAATACGTTACACAGCGCCCCGCCGCGCACGTGCATTGCACGCACACGACGACGACTGGGTAATTTGCTGCGTGCATGACGTCTGTGCCAAATGACGCTCCATTGTTTGGGGTAACTGTCTCTCTACTGATCTGAACCTGCCCGACGACAAAATTCCACTTGTGACCTATCTCCGTGAGCGCGCGCGCCTGCCCGTGATAGATATTTTCACATTTGTATGACCTAAGACAAGATTAATCTACTTTATCCTAAGTTATGTTGCTGTAAGCACTAACTGCAACCTTAAGCCACAGCTTCGGTCTGCTGTATGAAAATTATATAAAATAATATACAATACATAAAGTAATCCTAAAACAAATTGTTGTTTATCCACACCCTTCGCTAGGCTAGCTGCTCCGACAGAACTGTTTATTCAGGATAGACCGTCGTAAGAGACTTTCCTTACTTTTCCACACGTGCCTACTTGTCTCCTTCCTGTCGGCGTCCAAGTAAGTAACACTTTCACCCATCTTGAGTGACGCAGGTATTTTAAAAATAAATCATTGTCCAAATTATTTGACCGATCCATTTGTCGCCTATTTCCTCTCTTCCTCACCTCATCTTCCTCCCTCTATCTTGATACGCACACACGCACGCGCGCACACACGCACACACACACACACACAAACATTTTATTTATTACATTAACTCCGACGGTTTAATTGTGTTGAGTGTTCAGACCCATCTTAGACACCAGGATAGCTGAATTGGTTCGACGTTTTTGTGACGGTAAAGTTTTCATCGTTTACTTAATAAACGTCTCACTCTGCTTGGTGACCTCTTCTATCCCGTACATTCTATAGCAGTGGTTCCCAAATTTTTCAGTCTGCGGACCCCCCCCCCCAAATAATTAAAAATTTCACGGACCCCGTCTGAGTTATGAAATAAAACTAACAGTAAATGTGATACACTGTTATATTTTAATTAAAATTTATTAAAATCAAAATTCTCTTAACTTGCAAAAATATATTATTGTATCAAACATAGTTTAATGTGAACAATGAAACTGCTTTTGAACAATTAGCTCTGCAATATTAGATTTAATGTCTGATAATTTCAATATTAAGTCACTCTCGACATCAAGTTTATTTCTTAACTTTGCCAACCTCGACTCTATCTTTCCAGCCACACGTGTAAAATCCAGCTACTTAGGGGTAAAACCAGCTACACGGAAAAACGTTTTGCTTAGATACAGTGCTTAGCTTATACGTAGACTAAAACAATGCGATCAGTTCTGCGTTGATGCGGCGCTCTAATCAGTTTGACTGACAAACAGATCTGCTATACGACATGATTTAAAGACATTATTAAATCCATTAGTTTAAAATTACTTTTACAATTACAATTACTTTGAACAAAAACAAATTAGGAATCTTCTACTAATTATTTTAAGATTCTAAAATTTACATTTTAGAGCATAAAAAATCTGAGAAAATTACGGTATATTCTATTTTTTCTTAAAAGTGTCTGCGGACCCCTTGAAACATTGTCACGGACCCCACTTTGGGAACCACTGCTCTAGAGTAGTTCATGAGGGGAACCACGTGGGAACGGTGATGGCCATCAACAGACAGGGCATATGGAATTGAACTTTGCTAAAGCCTGAGCAAAGCTTTGCAAAAACCATAGCGGCTCCTATCTATTCTATTTCTTATCTGAGTTGTTGCCACGGCATACTTCACTCACAACACACGCGCACGTGTCTATCTGCTCCGTGCTCCTCGGTCACGATATCAACACGTGACCTTGTGAGTGCGTAGGGTGACAGTTGCAAACAGCGGTCAACAGTTATGTGTAGTTTTGTTGTAATTTCTTCGTACCACGCTTTCCAATTTTTGCAGTATATTTTTATTGATAGTGATTTCTCGTGTAAATTCTAAATTCGTGAGTAAGTGTGAGAGTGTAAATTCCGAAAAAGCGTGTGCTTGATTTATTGTTCCTTTCTTTTGTAAATAGAGTAATTAAGTGACTTACTTACTTTATTAAAATATGGATTGAAAGCGTGGTATGAAACGTTCTAGAGACAAGACTGAGGCAAATGGAAATAAAAACATTCAACATTATAAAAAACAAAATTCAGAATTTATTACAAGAAAACTTATTAACACCACACTGTATGGGTGTTTTAGAGCGTAATGTATATAAGATAAGAAATGAGAATTTACAAGTACCATTGGTAACTCTATCCGAAAGGAATACTAAAAGAGATGGAGGACAGATATGTCGCGTGACGCTAATTACAATTTAGTGGAACGATCCATAAATTGCTGTTCTTTAAACGTCAAAATGTATGGAATTCTAATCGGTAAGAACATTTTCGAACTTGGTAATTTGGGTGAACACGTTCCAGTGTTTGTTTATGAGAAGACAAACAGGAAAGTAGTATTTCTTGGAAGAGACGACATCATCATGTGGTGGCATAATTTCATAAGAGCCTTTAAAAATCATGGGACAATAATAAAACGATTATTTTCGAAAATGAAACATGGTGGAATGTGAAGATAGCGTTTCTTATGAATGTAAAAATAAAACACTGAAAAGTGTAAAAGATTGTTTTTTGAAGAGACTTCTTAGGTTAGTCTTTAGGTAGTTCGTTAATGCGCATGCAGGGAGCAAAGAGTTCGTGACCTTCCGGAATGAGAAACAGCGCTGATTAGCAATGATGGATGGTACCAGTAGCAAGTATTACTAAATAGTTCAGAGAAGATTGTAATTATCTTTGCAACGCCAAATATCACAGTAGTTTAATAGAGCCACTTCCCCTGTCATCGTGATAAAACTGACACTCAATCCTGAATGAAGCGTATGATGACCTTTTGAAAAAGGAATTGTTATTCTTGTAGACCTTTCATTCATCAGTTTTAAAGAGCAGAGACCCATCATGTTAAATTCTGCTCAATCTTCTACTTTACAAATCAGTTGTTCTAGTGTGTACACTGTTATTTTAACTACTTTGTCCTGTCACCGTCTCGAGTATCTACCACGAAATCGTTGTCCTTCCATTTTTCCCAGAGTGATGGATTTTTCCAGGTTATCTCCCTATAACCTTTCCTACTGTTGAGCTCAGATATACGAAGCGTTCTACCTTTACATACCTTTGTCTGTAGTAAAATTTAGCACGACCTATTATCATAATTTTCGTTGATCTATGTTCACTGACAAACAAAATACCGTTTCCTGACTTTCAGCTCTCTCCAGCAATTCAATCATTTTAGCTTACGATTCAGCACAAGGTGCGGTGTCGTCCGCAAATCTCATATATCTGTATCATCTCCCCCCCCTTTCTGACTCCACCACTCAAACAATCTAAAATTTCCCTTGTTGTGTGCCCTTTATAGATATTAAGTAAAGATAGAGATAGAATGGCTTGTAGACTTAGTGAGGTTTACACAAAAATCATATACTGTAGGTGAAATGGCCAAAAAACAAATTGAACCGTGTGCCGCTCGCCTTCATACAATTGTGAGTTTAATCTCATTGTAATGGAATGGAGTCAAATAAAACGGCAGTTGCCGATCACAATGTAGATCATTTGCTTGAAAATCTGATTAATGAAGCAACAGAAAAAATAATTTCACAACAGTGGGAAAACCACTGTTACCACGTCGAAGATGAAGAAAAGAAAATGTGAAAAATCGATGATCGGTAATCATTTCATTAGGTAACGATTAAACAACTTTTCCCTTACCATATTCAAGCTCGGACGAAGACGATTCTCAGAATTTAAGAGAAGACGAACCCGTGCCTGAATGCGGGACAGGAGTAAGTCTGTGAGTAACCAGAGATTCTCATAATTTTGTTGTTCGTTCAAAGTGGTACAAGGAAAATTGTACGCACAGAAAGTAATTATCGATTCTTAATTATTTAAGTAGAATAATTGGACGATTAAGTTTAATTAAATTTTGATCCCCGCCTCATACAGATAGGTGAGAGAAAACATTTATACAACATTGAGAGAGAAGGCCACGCACACAACATTCACACGTTTAAATCAGGCCGACAGCTACTGCTCACTGCATCACGCCACGCGAATGTGTGCAAACACTGCTGATGTGATGAGAGAGAGAGAGAGAGTGAGAGTGAGTGAGAGGGAGAGAGAGAATGTGTGCTAGGGTGAGTGTCTGTGAAGTGCACACAGTGTCTCGACCACAACACAAGAGTGCGTTTCTGTCGTCAACACTGTAGTCCATAAAAGCAACGTTTTCCTTTTCTAAGAGTCACACGCAGTACAGAAAATTGTTACATATTGCCACCAATTTAACAATGATAATTATTTCTTAACATTTTTCTTTTACGTGTCACAGTGTGCTATACCAAATGAACGGGAGTGTCTCTATAGTGAGTCAACTTACACAGCAATTCCTTTGCTCACCATTCCGGCTGTCCTTTCTGATATTGATTTTTATATCTTACAATTTGTTTATCTGCTTCATATATACAGTTCTTAGCATGCTCATATTCTACATTCTCTCATTTACAGTCTTTTAATTTGTTGGATAGCCGGATCTGATATAAGAATTTACCTTGAATGAGGCTATCTATGATGTACCCCACCATGTTTGTATCATCATATGTACCTATTTCTCCGTAAATGGTTTTTGCTATTGTCGTGACCGGATGATGAATCAACAACAAATTATTAAGCAACGTGAGTAGGTTGTGTGAAATGATTGATTCCAGAGACTAGCTTTACAAGAAAAATATCTTTATTTAACATTTAGATTTTAGATAATACTCATGAAACACTTTTGAACGCTCTTGTAGAATAACATTTCAGTACTTACAACACGCAGCACATCACACAGTAGTTACGAGAAATGATGGAGAACACATATCTGAGACGCACGCGGTACACACCCGAACCGCTCCCCGATGTTAAAAAACTTCTCTAGCGAACTATGACAGAATGAGCCGAATAAGAACGCGATCTCACTGTGTTGTCAGTTTTTATAGACTTTGGTTAATGTGGGACCACGCCCGGATCACAGGGTTCGGACTGGGCCTTCTGGAGCATCGGATAACCAATCAGAGAGAGGTCATCACTCAAGGCGATGTGACGTGTGAAAAGATTAAAAGGGCCCTTTCCTCCTGTACAGGCTTGGGAATATGGGAAGTTATGGTTTTCATGGTTTTTACTAACAACTGACATACAACCACAGTGAGCCAAATTTAAACAAATTATCTCACACTCATGATAGAAGAAAGAAATCAAATTCCGAAATTATAGTAAATTAAATAATGAAACTTTTGCGTCTTATTACACTATGTAATTCAACATCATTTTAGTTTTAACCAGGAAATGATATGAACAACATTCTGGTCCTCGACATAGCATCACATCTGTTGTAATATTCAAATACTGTATAAGTGCTTAAGTAAATTATTGTCTTTATTTGGCTTTTCGCCAGCCGGTTGCTTTCTCCTCTTTCTTCAGCGTGCCCTCCAATGTTATATTTCCAACTTACCCGCATCCGTCTGTGTCTGATCCTCCCATCTCGACTTTAATCAGTATTTCAGAATTCTCAGTTTAGCCACATCCCTTTGTTAACGACTGTGCATTTATGTATCCTGTTATACATTGCCCCGTACTCTTCTTCCTCTGTTTTGTTATTGTTTTATTCCTTCCTTTTTGTTGTTGTTTTTCTTCTCTATGTTGTTCAATTAGCCCATTATTGTGGAGTATCATTATATTACCTCCTTACATAATGCTTTTAGATAAGATCAGTCTACGTAAAGACCCAGTTGTCTCTTTAACTAAAGCTGCTCTAGCCACGATTGACTTCAGCAATTCCGAGGTAATCTGCAGAAACAGACTAAACAATGATCAGCAGAATAAACAATGCCAGCGCTTAGTGGACATGGGCAAGAGAGAGAAACAGAGAAGTAGACAGATAGACAAACAAACAATGGAAGAGACAGAGACCGGTAGATAGATAGACAGACGAACAGAGGCAGATACAGAGAGAGATAAGGAGAGTGCAAGGGACAGTGTGTGTGTGTGTGTGTGTGTGTGTTACGGCGTTTCCTGTATCGTATGTGGGAAATAATTAAGTACTCGTTGTAATGTTTCCTATACGATAATATGGGAAAAGTTTCAGTAAGTGGGAATTAATTCAGTACATAATTCACTCACTTTCTTTCTCGCCCATTCCCTCTTTCCTCTTTTTTATTCCTTCTTTACTCCTTTCTCTTTCTCGTTAACTCCCCCAGTGTTATTTCAGTATAACTTGCAGTATGGTTGTTTGTCGCGACACTGCCGGCCATTAAACATTAAACAACATCGTTAAACAAGTAAACATTGTTTACTTTCCTCTTTCTACTTGTTTATTGGTTCGTGTTGTTTTACATTATCCTGCGTGTAGGTGTGCATTCTTAAATTAATTAAAATTGATTTTCACTTTAAACAAACGTCGTTTATAAAAAGAAAACATTGTTGTTTTTTGTACATGAATTAAAATTTAACGTTAGTTTCCATTATAGAGTTTTCTCCAAGTTACACGTAAAATCTTTGGAAAAACCTAAGCGGGAGACGTTTTGCAGTAGAGCAACATTCGCAAAGCACAAACCGTTAAAAAATATTCCAGGATATAAGAAAGTAAACCTATACTATAAAGGATTTTAAAAAGCTATGTTATACAATAAACAGAGTTAAGGAAAAACTGTTGTTTTCCAGGCATTGTCACTTGTATAAAACAGTAATAGGGATTTTTTGATAATAAAGTAATTGTGAGTGAAAGAGCTAAGAGTATAGTGTACAATCTTCTGTCAAACCATCGATTTTCACGCCTATAATCAGTGAAGACAGAAAAGGTGGCCTATAATTATTTTCCTTACTTTTCTGAGGCCAAACCTTTCACTTTCAGCATGAGTCATTAATAGGTTTTCTATCTCGATTGAATTTCCTTAAACAACACTACACCATCTTCAATTCACAAATTTTAATTCTCTATTTTTAATTTATTTGTTTCTTCTCTTTCTTCTTCTGATATCAGGGACTAGGCAAATAACATGTTCCGGTCCCAAAGCAATACATCCACTACATCAGCGTTTCCTAGTTCTTCGCATTCTGTTTCGTCAAATAGGCTTGTATTGACAAACGTCCTTAAGCAACCTGACATCTGGCATCCTGTTCAGACGAGCAATCCCTCATGTTTGTCTTCTGCAATACGATCTTGTATATTAAAATTTTTTAGCTTTTTACGAAAGTCCTTAATGAAGAGTCCATCTCTTCGTGTGTAGCCTTTAACAGATCAGAAGAATCTGACTGTATCCTACTCAGATGTTTTTTCACTCGACTCAAGTTTCATAACCACCATACAATAACACTGCCACACCCATTACCATATACAATTTTACAAATTTTAGTCGAGTCTCCTTCTTCAATTTCGATATCAGGGGTCCAAACCTGGTGGACACGGTTTTTGTGACACACGATGTACCCTACTGGATTCTCAACTTGCTTCAACCTGTCTTGAGTAGAATCCCTTTCTTTTCTCTCCTGTCTCGTCCCTCTTGACTAACTCTTGGTCTTTTCGAACCGGTAGCAAATCTTATTTTCTTGGTTTTCTGGGTTTCTTTCGTAGTATTCAAGACAGACCCGGCCAAAGTAAAAGGTATCAAATGGTCAACGGTCCTACAAGCGGAAGAGGAAGGTTTCACAGGGGCACTAGGAGCGGAAGAACCTAGGAGGCGGGTCTCCGAATAAAACCCGGAGCTCATTTCCGCCACTGGTCTTACTCTACAGGACGCTGGTAACGTCTTTAGAGAACATTTATCCAACTCGAAAGTCACAATTCATTTGTTTTCCCATCCGTATTCCCTAACACACACTTCAGAATTACTCCCAGACAAATTATTTTATAAACAGCGGCTCTACTATTTTATAGGCTTATGTGGTATTTGGAGAATGGTGTCAGTTCTTCAGAGCCAACAGCGATCTTCACTTATACAATGAGTTTAAAAAAGATAACTGCTTGCCCAAGAAATGCCTTTCCAACTCCATCCTTCTAACTACGCTTAAGCCTAAGCCTTCATTTCCTCCCCCTTTTTTTCGCAGAGTTATCCATGTAGCGCCACGAACAGCATTTTATCGAACTTATCTGTATTATCTCATTGACATTCACTGTTCGACCTCATGTGAATCATGTCCAACGATGTTGTTTTGCAGCTCATCTGATAGAAATCTCTTTCCAGCATTACTAATCTACTCCAACTTTCATTGAACAGTGTTCCATGCTCTCGGTCCGTGTGTGGTTACACTCTTAACACATTCATTCCTGACTTCACAGATCCGTGACATGGCACATGCTTTCTGCCGTGTTCATGTCCCGGATCCGTGACATCGCTCGAGTCATTTGTAATGTGTTAATCCAGCGTGAGAGGATGCGTTTTGTTAGCGTGTAGTGAAACCACTCTAAATTTCAGTGACACAAAATTTCTGCGTATTCATAGTTTTGCGGTTCTTCGTGTGTTTAATAAAAAATGGAGCATTTACAAAAATATAAATTAAAATACGCATACACAGGTTTTTACAAATGTATAAACACTTGGTGCGTTTCACAGATTTGTATTTAACTCTGGCAGCTGTTTCGACTTCTTAAGCCATTGTCAAAGAGATGAGTGAACACTAAACAGAGGATGTAAGGGTGGTGGTGGACATTGTTTATGGCGTGTATCGGAACATGTGTGAGGTGTGATGATGGAGAGGGGGGTGGCAGGAGCTAAGGGAAGGTCAAGTGTCTGTAAAAACTAAATCTAATCTGAATGCAAAATATAAAATTAACTAAACTAAATAAGAGCTTTTAATAAAGGGGATACAGAGAATTCAGTATGTTCACTAGTTAAATTTTTGTTATTTTTTATTGCTTTTTTAATTTCTATAATTTCTAACAAATCCATTTTTTACCTTTTTGTATGTCGTGGAGTAGTGTCATCTTTTTGTATCTCCACAACATATGTATTATGTTAACACTACTCCACAACATACAAAAAGGTAAAAAGGTATTTGTTAGAAATTCTAGAAACTAAAAAGCAATAAAAAATAACAAAAATTTAACTAGTGAACGAACTGAATTCTCTTTATCCCCTTTATTAAAAGCTGGTATTTAGTTCAGTTAATTTTATATTTTGCATGCAGATTAGATTTAGTTTTTACAGACACTTGACTTTCCTTAGCTCCTGCGACCCCCCATCACCATCTTCACACCTCACACATGTTCCGATACACGTCCTTACATCCTCTGTTTATTGTTCACTCATCTCTTTGACAATGGTTTAAGAAGCCGAAACAGCTGTCAGAGTTAAATTTAAAAACTGTGAAACTTACCAAGTTTTTATATATTTTAAAAACCTTTGTAATAATATGTTTCACCAAGTGCCCAACGAGTCATCAATTAATATCTTAAAATACGCATGACTATCTGGGTCGTATCACGTGAAATGTTAGCAAGGAATATGTGAAGTACTGCGCTGTATATATTTTATATTTTTCTTATGGTTGTATTCCAACATTCATTATCTTGAAAATTACTTTCTCTATTAAATAATACATTGTACAGTAAATTATACAGTATATAGGGAGTATTTATACTGAATAAATAATGAGAGTTTCGAGTAAGCAGAATAAATAGTATAATGTAAATAGTATAAAGAGAATACTGAATAGTAAATAGTGATAGCGGATAGTAAATGGGGAGTATTAAGTGGTAAAGAAAAAATATTATTAAAAGGTAGTCAAAATTTTAATTTAATTTGAAAAAAAAACTAACGCGAAAAATAACTAGTTACGTGCTACGGTATCTAACTGACCAGACTCTAAAACAATATTAAATCGTCAGAGAGAGATCTAGTAACATTATGAAATATGAAAGAAGCGTGTCAGAACTCGCTTGATGGGAGAAGTGGCATCAATCTCGAGAAAAAGTGTCGCGATAAAAGTTCTTTATAGTTTGGGCTGCTACGTAATAGTGACTTCAACGAGGAATCGCTTTACTATCGTGCATAATGCCAGCGAAAAACTACACCACTCCGCGAAATAACATATGCAGTATTTGACGCATCGAAAGATCTGAACAGATAAGCGGAGTGGTTTTACTGGGCTATAAAAATATGATGGGAACTAAACGGTATGTCACGAAAACCACTATTATATCCTAATTTTATGATAGTCGTTGCCTGGAGCAAAAATCGTTTTTGTTTAAATGCGTTTATTTACTATAAAAAAGTTACGTATTAACAGTAAAATAAATAATAAGTACACTATAACAATCATTAGTACACTTTAGATTTTTTCATAATTAGTACCTTTAAATATAATTATAATATGCTACGTTGAGTTGAATAACAATAAAAGTGTCTTCTTGACTCGTGGCACGCGGTAGAGTTAGAAAGTATTCCAAACGCGGCAGAATTACATACTGATAAAATAGTAAGATATGAAGTGGTTCGCGCAGTCGTAGCGGGAAGCAGGGAAGGCAGTACTAAAAGTGGGATGAGCACACACCAACTATCCAGCTGTTTTGAACACAAAATGATTACTTCGAAAACAACGTGTCAAAGCTACGCATGCGCAATGAGATCTTATCACACTGCACAACCAGACACCCGTTCCTCGTCTAATTATTTTAGCTGTAACGCCCTAGGACATTCAAGCTGCCCAGACGTGGGTCGACTATTCTACCGGACCAGCATCGAGGCCCGCTATGCCACTATAATGCTAGGCGGCGAAGTTATAAATTCTGGATTTCGAAGCGGCCAAGTTCAGTTATAGACCAGCGGTATTAGAGTGATGTTCGGAGCGTTTGTTATTGTAACTTGCGGATTAGTGGAAAGTGATTATTAAGTAATTAGTGCAAAACTGTAACAAGGTCACATTTATTGTTGTGTTTTGGACAAATTTAACTTGAATTATTGTGTAATAGAGCCTTTTTTGATTTGTAACTATTGTTTGTGTCTAAATTAAAGTTTGTAATTGGACTACATTGGTGTCAGTTATTCCGTTTCCACTGTACAATACGACGATCCGTGTGACCGTCATAACAATATTATATTAAAACTGTACTGTATAAGGATGAGAGGCTCGTAGAGTACATTAACATACTTTGGAAAATACCAAAAAATTATAACAACGCTTTATTCAGCTGGGAGCCACGTTTTATTGGTATCGTTGTAAACACCAAACTTTTCACCCACACTATGATGTGGCATCCTCAATGACACATCCTCAGTGCGATGTCGTAGTAGGCCTATAGGCGAGAAGTTTCACAGCGATACCAATAAAACGGGGCTGTCAACCAGAATAAGTGTTGCCACTAAAAGTTCCGATCACGAAAATCTGCGAGTGAAAGTACAAAAATTTATTACGTACTTGTCAGAAAAAATATAAGAACCAAATTACACAGTGTAAAAGTTTATTTTACACGATGTTGCATACATCGCGTAACACAGATAGTGCTAAAAGGGATGGTAATTAAATCTGATTTAAATTAAGCAAGAAAGGTGAGGACAGTTTCAAGATCGGATGTGAAGACATTTAGAGAGGAAACCTACGGTAATTATTAGGAAAGAAAGACATTTATGAAAATGGCAGTCACTGGAGATTGTGATCCAAATCTGTTACATAAAACGCTGCCGAAACAGAGAAAAGGAGGGAGAAAGCCTGGCATTCGATTATAAACAAAAAAATAACAATTTTAATACGGAAAATAGAAGAGTAATGTAGAATAGAATTAAATAAAATCAGTAGAAAGGCAAGAGTTAAGAAAATGTTGAGGGTAGAACCGACTACTTACATGGTAATATGGATAACGCAGAGGGGTCATATGTTAATTGTAAAATACTTCGAAAAATATGTTTACTTGTTTCAAATGGTTTGTAGCCTATTATGAAGAAATTGTGGCGAAGTAAAAGTTGTAACTGCAATAAAAGTAAAAGGAAACATGTAACAATGCTAATATATTTGATGATGCTGTTATTCTCTTGGATAACACAGAAGGAATTGAGTAAATACACTACTAGGAGAGGATTTGTGATGAATGCAGGTAAAAATTGGGTGTGTCGTGGGACACACGCCACAAGTTAGAACTTCAGTGTCGAGTGGCAAGTGAACTGATTCAACATGTAAATGGTTGCTGGACGTATTTGGAATAAGAGGGATTTTGCTGTACAGAATTAAGATTCAAATAAGCGTGATTGGGTAATTAAATAAGACGAATGTATAGAATTGTTTATAGCCTTAAAATATAAGAAATCGATGTTTACAATCAACATAAATAGAATCACATCACAGGTTGTTTTATTTTCAGCCTACATAAGTATACAAACAGTATGTAACGAATAATGTTTTTCAATCTAACAATAAAAATTGAAGCAATATTTAGTTAAAAAGTAGAACGTGATTCGGGCAGTATAATAGTTCAGTTTTTTACAAAATTAAAATTTTTTTGCAGAAAAATATACATTCAGTCATTGGCTTCAGTACCAATAGCCTTTAAGAAAAATATTTAAATATACGTTGTAGATCTTGACAGGAAACGTAGTATCCCTAGGAATATAAATATTTGTAGAAGTGTTGCTGTAAGTTTATTAACCTTTGGAAGGAAATGAAAAATATACAGAAAGGGATGATATTCAAGCTTCCCCTACATTATACAGTATTTTGGCACAAATATTTAATTTACCACTTAGTAGTGTGTATCATTAACCATAATAAATTCAGAATCAAAATTATATTAGTTAACAAAATACTTTCTATTACAACCAAAAACGTCTGAAACAAACAAAGTAAATTTTGTTTTAATTTCACTATGAATGGTGTAATGCTGGCAGAGCATAGCAACTGCATGTACGTACCAAATACACTGTTACTCACCGTCTATGGCCTTTCCGTGATGTTATTTCGTTGTTTACATGTTTCGAGGCACTTGCCTCATCATCAGAACTTTATAAAACCTAATCTATGTCATCAATGATGACATGTGTCAAAATACTAAAACACAATACGGCATTAAACTATGTACAGAACTTACTTTAAAAATGAGCACGTCAATGTTAGGTGTGCCTTGCAAGACAACACGCGCCGTACTGACGAAATCTAAGTTTTATCTTGACCATATCGCATAGCGGTATCGTACAGTATATTTGATTTATATTGTAATTGGTCGTTCAACACGTGTGGCTTGGTACTGGCGTCGTTATATGCTTTATAAATCTCATATTCTTCAAGGGCGTTCAAATAACCCCCTTTATTGCAGAAATGAAGGGGTATTAGATTCGAGCTAAAATCCGAGTAACTGTGATTGTTGTCTATAAGGTTTCTGGCGAAATTTGACTTGATGTTGTCAAAGTTGTAAACTCGTGTAGGGGGTCTATGTTCAGAAAATCTTTTCAAAAAACCTCGACCCGTCTGGCCCACATAAAAGCCTCACAGTCGTTGCAGACTAGCTTATAAACTCCTGTTTTATTTTCAAGACTGGTATGTTCACGGCTGCGGAGATTATTTAAGATGTTATTACTGGTCTTATAGGAAACAACTATGTTGTTGACTTTATTAATGGTTGACTTAAAAATTCCTGGCATGAAATGCGTATAAGGTGCCGCAATGTACTTGCGTGCCTTTGTTTCGAGGTTCTCATTTCTATTATTTATATCTTTAGTTTTATTTTTAATAGTGTTACTCTTCTTTTTCTTTTGTTTTTTTAAAATATTATCTATTATTTTTTCGTTGTACCCGTTGTTAAACGCAATGACTTTAATAGTGTTTAATTCTTCGATGTAATCCTCGATGCCAAGGGGTATAGACAATAGGCAATGTATCATGCTATGGAATGCAGCTAATTTCTGTGAAATGGGGTGGAACGATGAGGCATGTATGACAGCGTCAGTCATCGTGGGCTTCCTAAATATATTAAAACATAGTTTTTTAGTAACAAAGTCCTTAGTTACTGTCAAATCCAGAAAATGTAATTGACCTCTAACTTCATTCTCCAAAGTAAACTGTATTTTGTTATTACTGCCATTCAAGTAATTGTGGAGCTTGTCAATTTGACGATTTGTGCCTTTATACACCATAAAAGTGTCGTCGACATATCTACCATAGAACACCACATTGTAATTATGTGTAGGGTTTGCAAACAAGAAAGAATTTTCAAAGTAATTTAAGTACACCTCCGCTAGAATACTAGAGAGTGGGGAACCCATTGCCAACCCCTCCAGCTGTCTGAAAAACTGTTTGTTATGTGTGAAATAATTCTGGTCCAAAATCACTCCCAACAATTCTAATATTTCATTTATGCAATTAGCATCCAGTTTATTGGTGTTAACAAGGTTAGTTCTTAATAGGCGTAAGGTTTCACTCACCGGTACATTTGTATACAAGTTCACAATGTCAAAAGAAATAAGTTTATAGTGGGGGTCAATCATCAGGTTTTTCACTTTTTCAACGAAATCACAACTATTAATCAAACTTCGATTATTATTCAAATGTAAATTGTGTTTTAATATACTCAATAATTTTCTAGCTGCTTTGTAACCGGGTGCAGTGGTAAAATTTACTAGTGGTCTAATAGGAATCCCCTCCTTGTGAAGCTTTGGCAGACCTGATAAAACAGGCGCTTTAGAATTAATTGGTTTTAAAGAACGTCTAGTACGTTCATCAAAGAGATGTGTACACATATTTAAGCTACGATTAAGACGTTTTACATATAAATCCGTGGGGTCAGAGGTTAGCAGGGTGATATTATTATTTGCAATGAAATCGCGTATTTTATCGTCATAATCATTCTTATTTATAATAACCAGGGTGTTACCCTTATCCGCCTTAGTGACAAGGGCTTGATCGTCAGATAGTTTTTTCTTTAATGTTTTTAAAATCCTACGTTCGGCATTATAATTAGTCATAGAAGGAATAGGAGAACGTACGTTATTAAGTTGGTTACGTATAATTTTGTTAAATTTGTTATTTATTATGAACCATGCTTCATCTTGTTCTTTTTGTTCATTAATTGCTTTAATCACAGTTTCGGCACTAGCAACTTCAGTTAGAATGTGCCTTGTGTTGAAGTTCGGCTTATGTAATGGGAGATTGTATTTTAATCCTTTATTTAAAAGATTTTCTTCATCAGTATTTAATTCAATCGAAGTCAAATTACATAGTCGTGTATGGAATACGTGTTTACAACTAGTATTACTGGTTTAAGGTATTTGATCGTCTATTAACCTTTGTAACTTGTTAAGCTGCTTCGTACGCATATTGTAAACAACTATTTCTATCGTACTGTTTATAAATTCCAGATAATGATCTAGTGCAGCTGGATGTACGTTATTAAGTAGTTGTAAGTGTGCTCCATACAATTTAGAATTAAGAAGTGATTTTTTAATATATAACGACCTCAATTCCTCTTTAATTCTAAAAATCTCTGCATGTTTTTTAGCTTTCATATCTGCAATAGACGAGCCTTTAAACTTTATAATAGCGTAATTTGGAATAACTTTATTTTTCAAACATGCTTTATTAAATCTAATATGCAGAATGGTCTTATGCAATTGTGTTTTAATATTCTGAAATCTGCGTACTACATTATCACGACTATTATTATTCATTTTGATTTAAATGGAATAACTCCTATTGTAGTCCCAAGCCACGTGTTTGTTAACCAAATACACTGTTACTCACCGTCTATGGCCTTTCCGTGTTGTTATTTCGTGGTTTACATGTTTCGAGGCACTTGCCTCATCATCAGAACTTTATAAAACCTAATCTATGTCATCAATGATGACATGTATCAAAATACTAAAACACAATACGGCATTAAACTATGTACAGAACTTGCTTTAAAAATGAGCACGTCAATGTTAGGTGTGCCTTGCAAGACAACACGCGCCGTACTGACGAAATCTAAGTTTTATCTTGACCATATCGCATAGCGGTATCGTACAGTATATTTGATTTATATTGTAATTGGTCGTTCAACACGTGTGGCTTGGTACTGGCGTCGTTATATGCTTTATAAATCTCATATTCTTCAAGGTTCTGATGATGAGGCAAGTGCCTCGAAACATGTAAACAACGAAAACATGTAAAAACACGTTTTTTTAGGTTAGAAGTACAATAACTTTGTTAAATGACTAATAAATGCATAAAAGTTAAAACAAAACTTGTAAAGAATTTAATTCTGAGAAAAATTGTGTAAATAAAGTCAATAAAAATCAACAAAAAATTCCAATTGTTTCCAATTTTCCAAAATTTGTTTTTAGGCAAAGATTTTTCTGTTTTACGTCGGATATCATGAAACTTATGGGAGATACAGTTCTGCGACCTGTTTTATTCGATTTTCAGGTCAAAAACCATAAGAAACAACAGAATTCGCCCCTTCTCAGAATTTCAGAAAGTCTTCATTTACCCGGGGGAACCGAAACCCGGGCGAAATATTTCGCTAGCCGTAACTCGCTTACAAGCGTTTTCGGACATTATGTTTATATGAACTTTTTTTCTTCTTTTACACTATAGAACCATTTCTCAAATTATTTCCCACTCCTCCCGGGACACCCTGTATATTGGGGTAATAAACGATCCTGGAATACGGAAATTACGTAAATACTGCACATTAAGCAGATACTGTTAACAAATGTGTAACGAGTTTCAAAACCATATTTTTCCCGTTTTTTATTGTATTAGTATGATTGGCATACATTTAAGTATGCAAACAAGTATGAAATATTTAATTAAGGATGCGGAATATTTAATCACTAAGCCTGCGGAAAATCTAGTCCCCCAAAATATAAATTTTAAATTATGGAGAGCAAAAAAAGAAAAACACAAAATATGGTACATAAAAATTTGTGCATACTAAGTTTTAGTTTTTCTTAAAACTGACTTACTTAAAATATTACAAGCTTTGTAACAATTACAAAACGTTTACCTTTAAACATTCTATTTGTTCCTTAATAGTTTCGTCACAACAAATCACATTGAATCGAAAGAAATCTGCTCACTTAACTAAATGAAATGTTAGAAAAAAATGTCAAAATCGTAAATACATTCAACCGTCTTGCGAACGAGAACAAACATGTCTGTTAATGGCAAATCTTTGCCACTTGAATACCAGCTTTCACAAAGAGTCCTCTGGTGTCGAACACACGGACTGATTAGTCGCATGGGTTGCTGACCGGCCACGGAACCGACCTCTACACAAAATTCTTGGAAACGATAGCATTGTAAAAACAAACATCACGACTACACTACATATTAAACAAAAACGAAAAATTCATGAATATTAAGCAAATACGTTTTTTTGCGGAATGAATTATTCAACTCGATCTTTTAGCATGAGAGAGTACATTCTCTTTTATAAAAAAGTTGGGTGTGTCGTGGAACACACGTCAGAAGTGAGAACTTCAGTGCCGAGTGGCGAATCAACGTGTAAAAGTTGCTCGTTGTATTTGAAGTAAGAATGATTTTGCTATAAACAATTAATATTCATATTAGAATGAACGGATAATTAACTGATACGAGGGCATAGTAGTGTTTATATGTATTTTACTATAAGGAATCGATATTTACAATGAACATAAATAGAATCATATCACACGTTGTTTTATTTTCAGTATACGTACATATACAAATAATATGTAACAAATAGTTTGCTCAATGTAACAATGTGATTTACTCAATATTTAATTGAAAACTAGACTGTGATATTATTATTAATTTACGCGGTATGATAAATTAAAGTTTTTACAATTTATAAAACAGCTAAGTGTCTAATTTTTAAACATAAAAACTTCCAGCAAAAACAATATAAAAACCAGAATCGAACTCGTGGATTAATTAAAAAAACAACATGGCGCGTAACCAAAAATCGTGACGATTTTTTTTTACATTGCTATAAAATTTCTCTCATACGTCGATAAAGAAGTTTCACTTCAATAAATAAACTTACTTTTAATATTTATGTTATTCTTGTAATAGTAGTCTATTTATACCTTTAGAATATGATCACATTCTTTAAAATATTACGCTTGGACTTCAAGTACACACATTTGTGGCAGAGGGGACATTTTTGGCAGTTGTGCGAAAAAGAGGTTTGATTGACATGGGTGGTTTTTGTAGTGAAAACTTTTATACGCGAGCCTGGAAAAACACTTTTTATTGTATGGAGAAAAACATAGAGTTTCGCGTCAGCATCTCATCGGTTACGCTTTTTTCGTTACGGTGAGTCATCAGCTTATACATATACAGAGAGTATAGGCGGTTCCCTCTCTCTTTGAATTTATATCGCTAGCAAGTATAGTAAGTCCTCGATTAACGTCGTAGTTACGTTCCGGAAAACCGCGACGTTAACCGAAACGACGTTAATCGAAACATTTTTCCCCATAAGAAAACACGTAACTTTTATAGGTTAGGTTCCAGTATTGTGCTTGACATAGACTAAGTCGCTTAAGATTCGTCGTTAACGTCGCGGTTTTCCGGAACTTAACTACGACGTTAATCGAGGACTTACTGTATATGCTTTATAATAAAATAAGATATATATCAGGATATATAGTAAGATCTTTGTCTTTGTATATCAACGTTATTAGAGAAAAAAATTAATGATTATACATTGATTTCTATTATATTATATAATCATTTATTATTTCAAAATTTTTAAACCGTAAAATTATCAGAAACATTTACTTATATTTATATTTATATTTAATTAGTGTCATAGAATGATTCATAACATATCAAAACTATATCAAATATAAAATTATCAAAATATATCAGGATATATTTTACATTATATTATATACACATTATCATGTTTAATTTGTTATTACTTTTGGTATAAATATGGATACTTTAAATAATAATTTCACATATTCATCAATACTTACTACAAAAGTATTTAAAATTTAAAAATAATTAAAAAAATAAAAATAAATTTGGCAAAAAATAAATGATTATAACAGAAATTATATTGTATAGTATAAAAACTTTAACTTATGTATATACTATAGATCTTATAATAATCATTTCCTTCCTAAATAATAAGTGTCATAGAATGATTTATAAAATATAAAAATTTATCAAATACAAAAGTATCAAAATATCTCAGAAAAATATAAATAAAAATATAAAAAGGGTTCATTTATAAAAAATTATTTTTCAATTTTAAATATTTAATGTATAGGTTAATAGGCGTACATCATATCTCAAAACATTATAGTATTTACAGTTATAAATAATAAAGGATTTTGCACTCACCCACTAAATGATTGTTACAGCAATCGTGCGAAAGTATTTTTTTAGACACGGGTGATTGTCATCCTCGCTTAGCTCGGGCGACAAACGTTACACTCGTCTAGATAAATAATTTCGCACTCATTACGTAATGTACTATTTTATAGAATTTAATGTTTGAGAATAAATAATATTTTTTAAAATCGCTTGAACAATCGCAAACATCTATATTATAATATACATACAGTATAGTTATTTTTTGCATGTGTAAAATGTTTTTTATTAATTGATACTTGTTTAGATTAAAAATTCAAATGGCAGACAATCATTCTGACTCAAGTGGTAAAAGAAAAAGAGAAGATGATGAAGAATATGAAAATGATGACATTGGCAATGGTCATGAGATAAGCAAACAATTTAATCAAAAAGAACGTGAAAAAATATTAGTTAGAGAGCGAATGCGTCGATATAGAGAAAATATTAAAAAAAAAATCAATAATAGCGAAATAAGAGATGAATTAAAGAAAAGAATTAGCTAGAGAGCGTATGCGTCGATATAGAGAAAATATCAAGAATAATAAAATAAGCGACATAGATTTGACAAATGAGGAAGAAATAGTATTGGAACATGAAGAAAAATTAGTTGCTGGAAAAAAAATTTTTGTCATAATTCCCAAATAGCAGGGCCTTTAAAATTAAACGTACCTAGACGAGAAACGGAAATTTCAAATGAAGAAAAATTACAGCATAGGAAAGAATTATCAAAAATATATAGTAAAAATTACAGAGATAAATTAAGAGCTGAAAAATTAGTTGATAGACAAAGAAATGTGATTCATAACTCGCAAATTGCAGGACCATCAAGATTAGACGTACCTTATATATCAAGAAATCATATTAATGCAATCGATAACTCGCAAATTTCAATTTCTGGGGATGAAACGTACACACAAAATGTTCATAACAGCAACACTACAAATATTGCACATGTGGAAGAAATAGGTGATTTGCATCATGAAAATATAGATAATAATATTTCACAAATGGATAATTTGCAAAATATTGAAAAGGAACATTTTATTCGACGCCCATTGAACTTACATTTACATACATATACATCTTCCAATAGCCATAGCAGTGCACATCAGGAGTTTCAAAAACAGTTTCTTGAAAATGATTTTGGTCTTGCTTGTGATATTTGCGATAGATTATGGTTTAAAAATGATTTAAAAAAGATAATTAACGATGACAACACTCCTAATACGCGGTATACAACTTATAAGAACAATGCTTACAAATATTAATTTATCAGAGATAAAAATATGTTTTTCCATGCACAAAGCGTTTCTCCAGGCCTGAGTATAAAAGTTTTCACTTCTGTCGGCACTCCCCCGAGTGCTAACATTGTTTTTTTTTTTTGTTTTTGTTTGATCTATTTTGTTACGCGTTGAATCAGATTACTGTCCTACGAACACGAGTTGTACGGGAGTGAGCCGAGTACCGTAGTCCGTAGATGAAATTCTCACTTCAAAAATGAACCAAAGTATTTCAAAGTGAAAATATAAAAGTCACCGAGATATTTCTTGAGACGTACAAGATGTACGTTCTTGAAATGTATATGTATAATTATATATGCTGAATGTGTAACAGAGGTATCAATTTTATGATCTTTCAGATTAAGAACTTAATTGACAACGAATTTCAAGTGTTACTGTCAGATAAACATGACTTTCGAGGTACGTGCATGAGGTACAGAACTTTTTAAAGAAACAATGGTAGGGCGTAGGAACACAAATAGTAGAAGACCGGAAATGTTCACATTGGTAATGTTACATGTGTCACAGGACGAGAAACAATAAACGAACTGATAATAAAATAAGGTTTTATAAAAAATTTGCAAGAGAGTATAGAAAATCGAGAAGAGCGAAATCAAACAAATATTTGTGCAGACTATTAGTATCTTGAGATAACACGATTGATTTGTGACCTTCAGTCACTTTTACTGATAACACGATAACACAGTGACTGAGGATTTGTGGTGAGGATACAGTCTGAATACGGTTTGAAGAAAAAAATTGAAAACACTGCTGTATACGTGGGCCGTGGGATAAATGCAGAATTCAGGCCTTTCCCACACTTCTTTATGGGTCTGAAAATTGGACTTTAACGAAAGACCAGGCCAGCCGTATCCAAGCGGCTGAAATGAGATTTCTCAGGCACGTGGGAGAGTGTACTCTTCATGATCATAGAATAAACACAGATATACGACTGGAACTGAATATTATGAGTATACTCGATAGGATTGTCCAGTATCGGCTGAACTGGTGGGTACATCTTTGCCGAATGGATGACTACCGCATCCACAAACAACTATGGAACGGAGAGGTGTGGGACGTCCGAGGGAGCGCTGGGGTGACCAGCACTGGACTTTGCCTGTTTGAGACCGGAACAAAAAATCCTTGGTTTAATCGTTGCAGATGATGATGATGATGATGATTATGATTAAATAGTTTAGCAAAGATTAAAGGAGATTGATGAATCATTTTAGAGAACTGAAGACGTTAATGACCCAAGAACATAGCAAAACATAGAATGAGGCAGTAAAGAAGCGCAAGATGTAAGGTTCGACGACGTTAGTCGAAGATTGGATACGAAGGAACGAAGAAAAAGGGTCAGAAGTAGCTGTATGAATAATAAGCACACTACGCGAAAGGAATAGTAAATTTAAAGTGGTGAACTCGCGGAATGAAAAATAGAGCAGCGGAGGTTACGGACTGGAAATCAATAGTGATTGTGACAGGGCTGACAGCTGTTGTAGCGGTAACCAAGTTACTGCTACATTGCCATTGCCATACGTATTGAATTAACGTCACACACACACACACACACACACACACACACACACACACACACACACACACACACACACACACACACACACACACACACACACACACACACACACACACACACACACACACACACACACACACACACACACACACACACACACACACACACACACACACACACACACACACACACACACACACACACACACACACACACACACACACACCTGTTGAATCCAAAGACATTTCCGAATCGTCGTCGGCCATAAACACATAAACACGTTCAAATACAAGAACTGTAAGTTCGCTGGGCTTGAGAACGCACGTGCTGGATTCATATTAACGATACTAAATAAATTGTCGAAATTAAATATTAATTAAAATCCGCCAAGAGGGGAATTTGGAACACCACAGAACACCATTTACTACACACGGAACAGAAATTAGACAGTTTAAATAATGCATAAACGGAATTAAGGACAGAGAAGTAGAAACGAATGCATTTTCTGAGTAGAAGTGGCAGAGTTATACGGACTGACAGAATTACAAACGAGAAGATCAAATTAGACTTACGTATTTCCGTAAGTACCACAACCAAGTACGATGTGAAATATAGAGAAATAACACCAGCATTAACTGTGACTCTGTTAATATTCTGACTACCCACCGGACTATTAGAACGTGGTCCGATGCTGCCGCTTGAAACAGACGTTTCGGCCCCCACCATTGGAGACCACCTTCAGTGTTACGACTTGTAAGGCAACTAGTACGCTGTTCATCAGTTTCCACAGTACTGTGACAAAAGATGCACCACAGTACTTCTACAGTTCGTTTGCCACAGTACTGTGAAACTGGTGAACAGCGTTGTCAGTTGCCTTACAAGTCGCAACCCTGAAGATGACCTCCAATGGTGGGGGCCGAAACGTCTGTTTCAAGCGGCAGCATCGGACCACGTTCTAATAGTCCGGTGAGTGGTCAGAATATTAACAGAGTGTTAAAGCCTAAGGTGTCAGTTACACCATCATTAGTCCTCTATTGCTAACGATTCAAACCGAAAATCGCAACGCCAAGTGACAACTTTACAAGCACTATTCAGTAGAATGTACAAACCACCCATTAACACAAACGAAAGGTAAAAGGAAAAAATATAATTTATCAAATACTGAAGGAAATGGATACAGTACAAACGCAATAAACGAATTAGAAATAAAAGGAAACAGAAATACCATATTTATGAACTACCTAGAAACAAACACGGACTTTGATAACACAAAAAAAAAAATAGGCAACATTAACATTCATAAATAACAGTATGAAGAAACCTGCAAAACTGTTCTTAATTCACATATTAAAACAGCCTAATAGATGAAAAAAATAAGGTATAAAATGTAAATAAATCATATAACAACTAGTCTTTTAATAATGCTCGTGAATATGAGTCCTTATAATTAGTAATAAATATCTTTAAAAGTCTTTTTATAAAATTTGAATGAATAAATGTTTTTTTTTCATATCAGTGACGGGAATATCACTTAGCGAAATATTAATGTGAATTCATTGCTTTATACAGATGACAAGGTAATGATACAGAAAAGAGAAAGCCACTTACAAAGGGCGATATTTACGTTCAGTAGCGTCATACAAGACTATTGGCTACTGATCTCTGCTACAAAGTCTAAAACGATGGCATTTAAGGGCAGGTATCCTATAAAAACTTAGATAGTCATGAATAATCAGATTTTGGCTCATGTTAGTTAATTTAATTACCTGGGTTGTGATATCTCATATGGAACCGATATTGATTGGGATAGTAAGCTAACGAAATTTAGACGCATCTGTGGGACGATTCTGTGGTACCTGGAAAATAAAACGCGGAAGGATACCCGAATAAAACTTTACAAAACTGTGGCTGTCCCCACATTTCTGTATATGCAAGTGAGACATGGACTCTTGGTAAAAGGGAAGTACAGAGGATTGAAGCAGCTGAAATGAAATTTCTAAGAAGGACGCAAGGTTGTTCTCTCCTGGATTGGAAACGGAACGAGAATATTAAACGCGATTTAAACATTGTGTCGTCACACCAGAAGATTGAAGAGTAATGAATTCGGATATGGTTGCCTGATGATCTCGAATGCTCAGCTTCCCATCGCTCCCGATATGTTGTCCAGCCTTTGCTCCAGCCTTCAGCCTAGTTTAATTAGCCACCAACAATTGCGGACTGTTGTGGTTTATCCTGGAACCTTAGCACACGAGCCTGACAAGCTTGCTGAGATTATCTAGTGCGATCTTCTTGAACTGAGGTTATCTTGTCCGAATCAAAACTAAACATTCTATTACTTAAGCGTAACTGATGCTGCACCGTCTAATCGTGGCATGTCGCTTTGTGAAAAAGCCCGACATCTCTAAAACGGGTTTTAGCATATGCAGACCACATGCTAAAATGTCTAACTTCGGGCAATGGAAAATATTTGATACCACGTGATTTGAATTAAGGAATACATATAAATATATCCGTTTGAATCCATAATTATGATTACCAAACATTTTATTTTATTAAAATGTAAATTGCGCGTGACAAAAGAGATTTAACAGTTGTTCGTGTCTATCTGAAAAAAGCGGGTTCAAGGCGATATCATTTAGCGATGGTCGACCATAGATCCGCACCTACTGATGCATATACAGTGGATTTTTAATCGATGACGACTTCCTACGAAGGATTTTTTAAGATCTGATGGTGAAGCATATGCTTTGAAATGCGTTATCAATATAAAAAAGAAGTCATAAGGCGGATTGGAGAAGGTTAGTTTGTCTAAAGATATTCATGTGTTTGACTAATAACGAATCAGGTCTCTTTTATTATACATTTCATGAAACATGTATGAAACGTTTGTAACGTACGTATATTACATATAATATGAAATACTAGAAAAGTAGCACCAAACAACGATGATGTACCTGCAGAGATTGTCAGTCCCGTAGAATTTTGGATAGATTCACTTTGCAAAGACTAGAACCATTGTGAAGAATAACACGCTGGTATTGTGTGTAAGAATAAACAATTGAAATTAGTTTGTGTTTCCTTGAGTAGACAGGAAAAGTTAAAAAATAAACACAACAGTTATAAAACTTGCACGGAGAAACTTAAGAATTACATATCATACACATTATTTTAAGAATTAAATAAGATTTATTATATAAATTTTGTTGAAAGTTAGTACCGTCTCAATTATTACACAGTTAATATTGTTATTGTCAAACAGAATTATCACTGTTGCACACTACTATAGAAAAATTATTCCGATTTTTTTTTTTCAGTATCAGCTCATCGTCAAATCGGAAATTGGTTATTTCCGATCTGACGATGAGGTGAGAAGCTTGAAAGCGCTATCGAAATAATTTATCTATAGTGGTGTGCAACAGTGATAATTATGTTTGTGATTATAACCACTAACACAACTTTCTTAATTAAAATTGTTATTGTGTTAATTTCAGTACAACTTTTCCCGGAGTTGTTTTATAATTATTAAAACAATAATTTTTTGTATATAGATGATACTGTCTATAGAATTAAGAAAATTAATCGGTTTGGGCAGGCTATTTGGTCAGGTGGTTAGAAAGATTGCTTGATTGGAAGCGCTGAGATTTAAAGAAGGCATGGCGAGTGACCTTTACTATCAGGAGACAATTTGTTTAAGTAGTGAGATTCAAGAAATTGGGCAAGAAATGGTCACGAGAGTAATCACGGGCGAATTACTGAGGAGAAGTTCGATCAGCAGTTGCAGTAGTTATAGGCTAACTAAACAATTTTAACTAGAATAATATTAAGTCAAGTTTTCAAACGTGAAAACCACACACCACACGTCATGGACATGGACACGTCGTTACACGATTTTTAAAGTTTTTAGCCGTTATTGAATGACATTTTTGCATTTTTCAACATCAGAATCTCTTGTTCCGTTAATTGCTTTTCAATTGAATTGCTTTTCACATTCGCGTCACAAACATTTATCAAACTGAATAATTCAATTTGCGCTATAGTTTTATCGGAGCGGCACATCAAAGGCGCTTTTGAAATTCACCAATCACCACAAACCCGTCTCTGACGTATACTGGGATAAAGCCTGATTACATCGCCGGTAAACCAGTGTTTTTGTGCAACACAGGCTGTTGTATCGAGCCACAGTGTTGCACACGATTTCGTGTGTTGTCCTGCCAGCGAATCTCGCTACCTCCCATTGCGGATTCTGCGGTCCCGAGCGTTGACAAAGCATTGTGTTGTTTCACTGTTGTAATGCACTTACAACAGGATGCGTTAACCCCGAACACACGGATTGTGGAAAGAGTAACGTTACATTATTGCACGAGACAGTGGTGCGAATCGTCTACGACTGCAAATACTAAGAAGTTTTGTTACTCAAAAGCTACAAGTGTTCGGAAACTGTTTCGTAAAAGCTTTAAGGAACGTGCCCATAATTTTTTTTTAATTGTATTTAACATGCTAAAACTGGTCTGTAAGACCAACCATCAACTTATCTCTAATACCTCTTAATACTAAATGCATATCAGCCAAATTAAATCTAATGTCATCCCTTAGTTAGTTCTCTTGTTCTTAACTAAACACTCTCACCAGCGCACAATGCTCTGCTTTTGTAACACAAAACACTACACAAGTTCAAATGGCTTTGATCTCTTCAGTCTTCGGAACACGTGTTGAGTGTCCAGCAGCTGAAGAACTTTGCGTGGAGATGAAGCCTTTTTTCATGCTTCTTCGCAAACCTTTTATTCTCTGCTTTAATTGTTGGAATACCTAGATCTCTGTGGATATCGGCGTTTCTAACATACCATGGTGCATTCACCATTGTCCGCAAAACTTTGTTTTGAAATGTTTGTATTATCTTGATGTTACTATCTTTTGCGCACCCCCAGAGTTGAATTCCATACGGCCAGGTGGTTTTAATTATCTGATTATAGATCACAGTTTTACTATATAAAGACAGGTTGGAATGTTTTCCTATGAGCCATTTATATTGTCGGAATTTATGCCCGATTTATGCCCGGAGTTTCTTTTATATTGTGCCAATAATGAATAAGAAAGCGACTATTACTGTTAATGTATACAGTGTTCTGGAATATTAACTAATTTGGATACAGTTCCGTTTATTGAATTCACTTCATTTCTGTTATATGATGCTTTCATTTTAAGCATTAAATGAGATTTACGATTTAAAATTTGTTGAAAGTTATCAAGGTTATCGCAGTGAAAACCCAGTAACATCTACTACGACGAGTGACATCGTTAGCATATATATTAAACAGCATTGGAGAGAGACTACGGCCCT
This sequence comes from Magicicada septendecula, assembly GCA_034769895.1. Lineage (NCBI taxonomy): Eukaryota > Metazoa > Arthropoda > Insecta > Hemiptera > Cicadidae > Magicicada > Magicicada septendecula. The sequence continues at coordinate 388,929,816 of CM068373.1, forward strand.
GTCTTACACCTTGATTTGTACTTAGAACCTTCTGCTCTCTTCCTCTTTGCTGAAGTAGCTGTGCGTCTCAATAGAGAGTCTTCACTGCTGAAATAAGGTGCTTAGGGTACCTATTTCTTTGCAAAATTTCGCACAACACCTTCCTGTCTACCTTGTTAAAATGCACGAACCCAATTTATGTCGCAAGGTTGAATTCTCTCAGCTCCTTCAATAGTCTATTTACGGCGTGGATACAATCTGAGCCGGAACTTCCTTTCCGAAAACCTTTTTGAATTTCAGCTAATTTGGTCTCTGGTATGGGTTGCAATGGGGAGCGTAAAGTATCCTGGCATATACAATAATAGCATATGTAATGAATATCGCATATACTTTTAGTTAGATGATAGATATCGTGAAAATTTATGTGTGTATGTTATAAAATAGGTTTTTACGACTGTAATCGTGTTCCATTGTAATACTTTTTACCAAAAATGTTTCTTAATGAAGAATAAGCAGAATTATCACTGTTGCACACCACTATATAAAAATTATTCCGATTAGCGCTTTCAACCTTCACAGCTCATCGTCAGATCGGAAATGAACAAAATAACGTGAAAACAAACCCTTCACCCCACCCCACCCCACCATGCTCACACACAACAAGCTATAATTCAAATGTCCCTTCCCCACCCTCTAGGCCTGTCCGACCATCTAGACAGTTACATATTTTTCTAGCAAATTCCTTGTGTTTTAGTGTTGTGTGTGTGTGTGTGTGTGTGTGTGTGTGTGTGTGTACATTCTTTTTAAAACCTAACATTGTACCGCCTTTCCCATTCACACTTGTGGGCGCGGTCACTCACCCTTATTTCAAAAACATTTATATAGTCCTATGCAATTTAATTCTTAATGTTATCTATCCGTCCTCTATCTTTTACTTTTTAATTATATTATAAAATATTTCTTCATTATCAAATTTAACTTTAGTATTAATTAAATTGTCTAACCCTTTTTCTCTTTCTTTCAATATTTCTAACTCCTCTCTAAGCTTCCTTTCAACTGTGTTATTTACTACTTTAACAATTCCGTAGTCTTCCAAAAGATTAACAAACTTATGGTTGTCTTCTATGAAATGTCTTGCATATAACGAATTCGTTGTTCTGTTACCTTCTCCACGTTTGTGGTCAGACAACCTGCATACGAATTGTCGTCCTGTCTCACCTAGATACACTTTGTTGCAGTCTTTACATTTTAATTTATAAATTCCGCTTTTCTGTAATACTGAGATTTTTCCTATATTTTTATTCCTTATCTTATCAAATACCGTTTCACATTTTTTTAATAGCTATATCAACTCCGTATTTATTAAAACATTTTATAATTTTTCTAGTATGTATGTCAATGACCCAGCATAATTCTTTTGTTCTGGTTCTATTTTAGCTTTTTGTATGTTAACCCTTTTCGTAACTTTATCCACTATGTTGGTGTTATAGTTATTATTCCTTACAATTCCCTTTATCGTTTTTAACTCCCTATCTTTTGATTAGGTCTCTTTTAAACACTTCTGAGCTTTATAACAAAATGAATTGGTTGCCGCCAATTTATATCTATAAGGGTGGTAAGACTCTCTTGGTATAATTATATCAGAATAGGATTCTTTACTAAATATCTCAAACTGTAGTTTCTCATAATCTCTAATTTCTATGTTTAAATTTAAGTAATTTATTTTCTTACCTCCTATCTCTTCTTTAAATTGTAAGTTTGTATCCTTATTATTTACCTCATTTATAAACTCATGCACTTCTTCTATGCTTCCTTCCCAAATTACTAATACATCGTCAACGTATCTAGTCCATAATTTTATATTGTCTTTATACTTAGTGGAACTTATTAATTGCTTTTCAAAATCATTCATATATATTTCTGCAAGAATAGGGGATAATGAAGACCACATAGGTAATCCTTTTTTTCTGTAACTTATTTAAAACTTGTTATTAAACCTAAAATAGTCTGATTTACACATTCTTTAATTACTTTAATCAATTGATTTTTATACTTGTATTCTCCCATATTATTATCGTTTATTAACTTAATAACTTTATTTACTGTGATATTGGTAAACATGTCCTTAACATCCAGTGATATCAATTTTGTATTTTCATTAATTCTAATATATTCTAATTTCTCTATCAATTTTACATTATTCTCTATGTTTTATTTTGTCCCAAATTCATATTTCTCTTTCAGTACTCTGCTAACTTCCTTTTATAATTTATAAATAGGTGCATTAATAAAAGAAACGATCGGTCTAATTGGTTTTCCTTTTTTACGTATCTTAACCTGACTTTTAAAAGTTGGTGCTGTTGGATTACTTTCCAATAAATACTTTTTCTTATTTTCTTCTATAAATGTTATCTGTTTCATCATTTGTTTTATCATTGACTGGTACTTACTTGCATAATCATACTTTATTTCTTCATATGGTCCTTCACTTGTAAATTCTTCCGGTTTCTTTATGTATTCGTCTTTTCTCAGTAGTGCCATTGTATTTCCTTTGTCTGCCTTCGTAACTATAATATCATTCTTTTTTATTTTATTCTTTAGTTTAGTTACAGTTGATTTTATTTTTTGTTCATTTTTTGAATTATACAAATTTTTCTTAAATATTTTATCTACTACATTCCCTATCCCTACTGCCCACCTTATTCTTTTTTTATCATTTTCATTTCCTAGTTTTTGTATTACGCTTTCGCATTCAATAATCGTTTCTAGCAATTCACAAAAAATGTTTCTAGCAATAAAAATATATTCCCGATGTGTGCTTGTGACGTCAAAAGCTGGCGTTGTTAAGTTAACATGCAAACTATAATTGCACATGGAAACCAATACGCCTTTAAAATAATACCCTTTTTTAGTGAAATCCACGCTAAAAAACAACTCAAAGTAAAACGGGTTACCTGTTACTGTACGTGTGTGTGACAAAACTCGTTTTCCAATAGTACTCGGTTTTTTAATAAGACTCGGTTCGTGTGCAGATCTCTGGAAAAGCAACCAACTCGAAGTAAGGCGGGATGCTATACATGTCACCCATTTTTCGTGTGTTTCGCACAAAATTTGCTACCATCGAAGTATTAGAAATTTTACTGAGTAACATAAAAGAATATTGACCACCTAACCAATAACAAATCTTGCTTTCATTTGTTAATACGTGTTTCACTTTACACTTTCTGTTGTTGTTTTTGTTGGAAATAAGTTTTGTTCTTTTTGTTCTTTTTCTTTTTAATATTTTTCTCTTTTAATCATTGTGTATACACATTAAACGTCATATTTTTTCCTAACCATGGCTTTTATTTTTTAAAACAGTAAGCTAAAAACCAAAAACCAAAAACCAAAAACCATTATTATCTAACCTCACAAAATGAAAACACGTATTTTTGCTTTACGTTAAGAAATAGGACAATTTACGATTAGTACACTTCTCCCTCTTCACATCATAGTAAACCGACACAATCAAGACATCGAAAATGTAGTGTGTGTTGGGACAGTACCAAGCAATTGAATGCTCGAATAGCGTAAAGAATTATTTTAGTTGTACGGAAGAGAATGAGATATCAAATATTTCGTATCAGAGTCTGCACATTATATATATATATAAGAAAAGATGTGTAAGTAGATTTGAAACGCGTTACTAGAGCAGAATAGATTACAAGGGAATTGTCAGCTGAGATTATAAATTCCAACTTTAAGAAGATTTCATTATACAAGTTAGAGAGACCCAGGCGATAAATGACTGACGTAAGAGAGGTAGAGGGAAGGAGAAAGTTGTCGACTTGTTTGAGGAAAATTCATGCCCACTGGTTAGGGTTTATGGGTAATGTTATAAATGGAAATATAAAGGAAAAAAGGAAAGGAAAACAAAGATTATGTAAAGGATATTGATGATCAGTAGCGCCACGGTTTGGGTATAAATGCGTTTTGTTTTTGTGACCACCAAACGTTTAACCGTCCTACGACAAGATATCCCAGTGAAACGACTGAAACGTATGCGCCTGACTCCGTCTGATCTACTGCATTATTTCCTGCTCAGACTTTGGAAACAATCCCAGGTCTTTACTATACACTAATATGTATCCACAACAGCCCATCGATTTTCAGCATAGTTACAGTACAAAAATTACTCACAAAAATTACATGAAACAATAACATTTAGCCATAATTACAACAGATAACAATGTAATAATAATTAACAGAGTGACAGAGTGCTACGAAAGACAATTACGTGTCAGTTATCAAGCGTCAACAATCGAGAGTGTTCCAGACTACTCTCAGCGGTCTCCCGGTCAGCGCAGTTTGCTCAAGGCCAGACACTCACCTTTTTTTCTAGGTGATTAGAAAACCAGGTTTCTAGAAGACTCCAGAATGCTTGTAATAAGCAGTTTGCTCTACACGTCGCACAGTGGGGCCAAAAACCTAAAAGCTGGCCAAAAGTCGAAAATAAAGTTATTATTTAGGTCGTTTGAATTATAAGGATGGTTAGAATGACAGTCCAAGATTCAGCGTGTACAGGTGAATGGTCGAAAAAACTCTCACCAACCCTTAAAAAAATAATTGTAATGAGACCTTCTCGCGAGGAGCACGTTCAGTATGCACTGGCGAGTCGACACTGCGTCTCTGTTAAAAGTCCTAGAAACTCGAAAAATCATCCGACTTTAATTCTGCAAAATGGAATCATTAGCTAAAAGTAAGTAGATATCACATACGTTTCATGAAAGTTAACTAAAAATAAGCAATGTGGTAATTGCAAATGTTTGGCGCGTAAAAAGAATTACATTATTTATGCAGAAAACATGTTTTTAATAATAAAAAAGTAATATTATCAAGCAGAGTTGGATGGAAAAACCTATTTTTGTGCGAAGCTGATACTATTTGCTAACGAACAAAACTAATGACCAGTAGCTTAAAGTAGCACAATACATATATAACGTTAATTTGTTTAACGCTAAGTTAGTCGCGTGGCACCAACAACAGGAGAAGGCTCCGGAAACTCATTTTCACTTGCTATGTCGTTTCAAATATAAAGATTTTTGCAGTAAAATATTTATATTATCTTTCAACAACACCCACAGAACTTAGAAAATTAAGTTTATTTTCTGCAATCTTCACGAAAAAGTAAAGCATATCGTGATATGTCCTTAAGCATATCGTTTACCGTAAGGAAGTGCAAAAGAGTTAAACGTCTCGACTGGCTTAAAACGTGGCGATTTGCTTACGTACGAAGAACCCGCCTCTAGTTTTAGGCACTCACAAATCGTAGCAGGTCCATGGGAATTTTCATGAGACAAGTGTAGTCGAACGTGCGCAATGCGTTGTGACGCTCTATAGCGCGCGTCTACCGGAGGCTTATTAGACAAAGGGCAAAATTTATTTTCCAAAACCACCTTTAATGTGTTAATGAAACGCTTTCTTCGGAAAACCCCCAAACGTACAAAATGTGTAAGAGTAAAACAATTAACCCTTTCTTATTAATATTTTTTTCAAAAAACGCATGCTTTTTGAATTGGTTGATGAAAGACCGAAAATTGTGATTGAGCATTTTGTGAAAATCAGTACGATATTTTGGTAAAAAAACTCGAGTTTTATTTTTTTGTTGCAAAATATTGTATGGAATATCTGATTTCATTTGATATTGAAAAATTCTGTTTATTTTTTTTAACCTCCACTTTTTTGCATAGATTAGGCCTAGTAAAATTTAAAACGATAAAAATGTAATTTTTTTCAACATTTATATTCCTTAGACCTAATACAATATATTTTTCACAAGTAATTTTTTAATACTTTTTAAAATAAATGTTTAATCTGAAATAATGCTGAATAAATCGTTTAATTATTTATATAAATATTTCAATAGTTAGCAGAATGTTTGTGTTACAGTGGTTTCCTTAATTAACTTAGAATATTTTGAAAAATAATTTTTTCTAAAATACACCATCGTATTCTTTCATACAATAATACTTTTTCTTGATCTTCATTACTACATTTACTTTTGAATAGGCTACTTATCTAACTCGCTTAAGTCTATGTTCAATTACAATATTAATTATTAAACAATAATTATATAATATACTCTCCTTTATAAATTATCTTAATTTTTAATTTTAAATATTTTAACATTATTAATCAATATCTGTATATATTCTGTGCCTCAAAGGGTAAATTTTTAAAATAACAGTGACACTATATATTTTTAATTAATCACCTTAAATATTTTTGACCAACATTTCTTTCTTGACTGTGCTTTTCTAAAACAATTTTTTAATAATATCATTTTTTCATTTGCGAATTTAAGTCGTAATCAGCGATAATCAGAAACGACAAAATTTCATTTTATTAATATTAATTTTTTTTAACTTTTCCGGCAGCCAGAATAGCCGAATACATAATTTAGAAGACGTACTTTCGCGTATGTTAGTACACTCAAACCCATTTGTTTCGAGTCTGTGGAATATTCCTAAAAAAAAAATGAAATGTCTATCAACCGAAGCAGTGGCCTTGCTACTTCCACCTGAAATTCCAGGTGTTATTGATGTTGGTTAGTCATCTGTATCCTCAACGGACAACGATTCCGATGATTCTACTGACGATGAAGAGTAGCGTAAAATTATAAATATTTTTAAAATTACATTTTATATTTGTAATTTTTAATAATTCAAAATAAATATTTTTTACATTGCTTTGAATTTTTTGAATATTTAGTTTTATTGACCCAAAAAACCAATATACCAAAATTTTTTCCAATTTGGTCTGCCATGTTGGAACCGCCATTTCATTTTTTGAAATTTGGACTTCAGATTCGTAGTCAGCGACCTTAAAAACCTATAAGTAATCCTTTTTGGGGGAGAAATATGATATTTTACTAATTTTGTCCGCTATATTGGATCCGCCATTTTGTTTTTTGAAATTTGAATTTCAGATTCGGAATCAGCGATTCCAGAAACCTATAAGTACCAAATTCTAGATCGATTTATCAATGTCTTCATATTTTGGCCAGCTTTTTGGCATTCGGCCCCACTGTGCGTCGTCCGGAAAGTGACAGTTTTTTCTGGAATCTCTGCGGGGTGTGAATATAAGCATCCATTGGTGGTCAGTTACACCTGGCGATTTCATAAATGCGGTAAGGAGTTATACGAGGGTTTAGTTGAAAAGTTACACCTATAGCTCAGTGGTAGAACTAAAATCTTTTGTGTGCTGCAAGACGTATATTTCGCGTGAACACCTGTTCATTTCCAGATATATCTGTCAATTTATTCCCTCTTTACCAGATTTTTGAAATTTTCCTGTCACGCGTGTTTTTAAAATGCACAAACTCAAACATCGTGTCGTGATGAAGTCTATGTTAAAAACGTTTTAGCGCCAATGGAAAATCATAACGAAATTGTAAATGTGTTAGGAGATGCTGCGCCTTGAGAAACAACGGTAAGTGGGGCATATTCGAGTTTAAACGTAGTCGTACAAGCACCGAAGACGATACCAGCAGTGGATGTCCAAAAAGTGAAAAAAATGACATTATTGAAAAACTTTCATAGGCTGTTGGAAGACCGTAGATTCAGGAGTGAATGACGTTGCTGAAATTATAGGCATCTCATATGAGCGTGTGCATCATACTTTAACTTAAACCTCAAGAACTTGGTGTGAAAAAGCGTTGTGCAAGATGGCCCCATCTGGAGTTGTTGCATTTTTTGGGTGTCCACTGCGGTGGGATCTTCAATAATCGTACGACCACGTTTAAACTCAAGTACCTGTTTACAGATCGTTAGTTTTCAAGTCGCAGCATCTCCTGACTCATTTACAATTTCGTTCTGAATTTCCGTTGGAGCTAAACAATTTTTAACAAACAATCACACCACGATGTTTGTTTTTGTCCATTTTTCAAAACACGCATGGCACGTCAATTTTATACATCTTCTAAACAATGAATAAATTGATAGATAGATTTCGAAATTTACAGGCGTTCACATAAAATACAAATCTTGCAGCACACGAAAATTTTTAGTTTTACCGCTAAGCTACAGATGTCGTTCCGCGAACTTTTCAACTGACCCTCGTAGAGGCGGTTGAGTGGGAAGTGATCGTTGTGTTAATTAGTGTGAAACTGTAATAAGGTGACATTTATTGTAGTTGTTAGACGAATTTAACTTGAATTATTGTAAAAGAGTGCCCTTTTTGAATTATAACTGTCGTTTGTATCTAATTAAAGTTTGTAATTAGTGACGTCAATGGTGTCAGTTATTCTGTTTCCACTGAACAACACGATGATCGGTGTGACCGTCGTAACAATAGGAAGCGCGGAGCACAATGTTATTAACAATAAAAACAAACGTGAGTTATATCAAAAGAGATCAAAAAGACGTACGGAATAGAGTGAATGTGCATCTTTAACTCCTAAATCGTTGACCTGTAGCAAAGCAGAATATTTAATTAAACACTTCTCAATTATAAATTCCACTTATGTTTAGACGAGATTGTGGAGGTGGAAAAATATTACAATCCTGCCTACTCATAGACTGAAACTTTCGAATATATTTACTGCTAACTTAAATAAAGCAAATGTTTGATCACCTCCGTTTCTAATGTTTTATTATTGTTCGAAAGCAACACGCTGTTGGCAATTAATGTAGTACTATGCGCTTCCTCCGTAGCGGAAGAATTGTCTGTAAATTCTACTGTGTGTAGAGTTGCAAAAAAACACAATGTGGGTGAAGGTAGGTGTTTCCATTTTAAACCTATCCTCTACAGCATTGTCACAACTACAAGCTTCAAAAGAAAAAGTCATGGGCAAACGGCTGTTCTAAGGTAAAAGAGCGACAGTACGTTTTACACTTTCAAAGAACAAACAAATTATTTTTAGAATTAGGATACATAGTGTTTCTTCTTCCACACATTTTCTTCTTCTTTTTCTTCTTTTTCTTCTCCTCTTCAACCCACAAGTTGATGGGTTTGCAATTTCTTCCCTTTCGAAAGCAATCACCATATACTTTCTTCCCCTTTTTATTTCATCCATATGCTTCTTTCTGGGCCTTCTCCTCCAACTACTCTCCTCAATAATTCCTTCGATCAGGGTGTAGAGTAGTGTGACGTAGTAGTTGCCAACCATAGTACTACTCCTTTTCTCAATGGTTTTAAACACACTCTTTCTTACATGCACTCTTTTCAGGACCACATCATTATTCACCCTTTCTGTCCATGGTATTCTTAAGCCCCACTTCCAGCATCACATATTTTATTTAAAAAACCGCTAAGTTTATCGGCTGCAGCGAAAAACTATTGAAAGCAGAGTTTCCCTTCATACAGGCGAAGAACTGCAAGTCGAGATGAAGGAAGTAAAACTTGTTTCTCCTTTCAAAGTGACGTCTTGAAATTTGAATCCCGCTTTTACTGGTGTAACCATATTCTGAAGTTGTCAGATTTCTCTTATGAACTCCATCTGTTTAAAATCTCTGTACACTTTAAAACCAATTTAGCCCCTCTCTTCCACTTAGCAGTCTTAAACATTGCTTTCATCAAATTTAACCTTTAACACAAGACTTATTGCGCCTAATTAAGAAACCCAGATATTGTTATTATTTTTTAGCGAGGTTCATAAAAAAAAATTCTTTTGTCACATATCATTATCACTTATTTCAGTGTCGCCTTTTTTTAAAAACCTAATAATTTCTCATGTTATATCGTTTTACACCAACTTTTTCACTACTTATTGCCACACTGCTAAATACTTCGTTCTTGACGAGGCCTTTCGGTGTCTCCACCATCTTCAGGTACTAAACGAAGATGGTGGACCTGAAGATGGTATAGACACCGAGAGGCCTCTACCGTACAATACAAAAGTATTTAGCAGTGTGGCAAAAAGTAGTGACAAAGTTGGTGTTAGGATGACTGCTAATAAAACTAACAAAACGGGATATATCGTTTTAGTTGAATACTTTTCAATCTTTCAATGACAATATATTTCACACAAGTCTTTGGTGGTACTATTAGGGGTTAGTAACTTTTCGTTTTTCCATAAATGTTTGTCTGGGATTTACTGTATTATTTTGTTTCACGAAATCCCATTGCCCACGTCTGTGTGACCACCTCGTTAAAGAAAGACACAAAGCTAAGTTTTCTACAAAATATTTTCAGTTTCATCTGATTTCCGCCTTCATTAATCTGTTTTAGTTATTTAGTTTTTATCTATTCTTTATTGTTAAAGACGAATCGTTATGCCTTTGGCCATCTCCACGAACATCTGCCTATGCGTAATTGCACATACATGGTTAAAGAGTTTCCTTACATAAAGAAATGTGGTTGTCTCACGTAAAGTAGTAAATCTACCAAGAAATTCTGTGCTGAATTGTAATTTACAAAATTAAATTTGTGTCTGTTTCTACTCAACCAACTTTTGTACTGTGTCTCGTGTTACACAAGTTAAATTTAATCCATCACCTGGCACACGACCTTTTGCCATAATTTTCAGCAATATGCCATTCAGTAGCGTTATGAAAATTTCCGTTAGGTAACTTAATTTCCATTTGATATAATTTTTGGCCTCTTACGATGTCATTATTTTGGACACTATAATTTGTAAAACATATTCTATGGAATAGAATGCATTATCTATTTCGACACTTTGGTATATTACGTATCATTCAAGTAGATTCATTCAAATACCTTGGGAGTAAAATCACTTGAAATGGAAGTTGTACATAGTATATTAGAAGCAGAATTCCACTTTGAAAGGTAGCGTTCATTAGAGTAAGAATTGTATCGGTTAAAAGAGGAATCGATATGAAGTTATATAAGCGATCTGAAAAGTGTTTTGTACAAAGTTTCCAGTGTACGCATCGGAGACACGAACGATTAGAAACAGAGATAATAAGTGTCTGGAAAGCTTTCAAAAATGTGGTTGTGGCGACATGAGGAAACGATTGGCTGGAAAGTGTTTTGCACAAAGTTTCCACTGTACGCATCGGAGACACGAACGATTAGAAACAGAGATAATAAGTATCTGGAAAGCTTTGAAATGTGGTTGTGGCGACATGAGGAAACGATTGGCTGGAAAGTTATAGAAGCAAACTGAAAAGTGTTTTGTACAAAGTTTCCAGTGTACGCATCGGAGACACGAATGATTAGAACCAGAGATAATAAGTATCTGGAAAGCTTTGAAATGTGGTTGTGGCGACATGAGGAAACGATTGGCTGGAAAGTTATAGAAGCGATCTGAAAAGTGTTTTGTACAAAGTTTCCAGTGTACGCATAGGAGACACGAATGATTAGAAACAGAGATAATAAGTACGGGTATCTGGAAAGCTTTGAAATGTGGTTGTGGCGACATGAGGAAACGATTGGCTGGAAATAAGAGGTAATAAATGAACAAGTACTCAAACAAGTACTCACGAGAATATATAAAGAGTTAACTAATATAAGATCGATAATGAGGAATAGACAAATTCAGGTACCTAGGTTCACACTGAGTAAACAAGGCACAACGGGAGAGGAAATAAAAAGTAGATTAGGGCAGACTAGAACAGGGATTAGACAATTACACAGTGTTATATGGAAAAAAAGATTAGGAAAAGCACCAAAAAAATGATATATCAGACGATAGTCCAAAGCATCATGATGTATGCAGCGGAAGCATGGGTTATTAACAAAAAGAATGAAAGAAAAATTCTTGCAACAGAGATGGAATATTGGAGGAGGTGCTGTGGAATAACGAGAGCAGACCGGATAACAAACGAGGAGATGGAGATCAGAAGAAGAATGGAAGCGGAAAGAAGTGTAATTGACTACATCGAAGAAAAAATATTGATGTGGTACGGTCATGTCCGGAGAGCTCAAAATAGGTGGATCAACAAAGTGACGGAATGGAGTCCATTAGGAAGGAGAAGAAGGGGAAGGCCGAGAAGATCTTGGAGGGACGAATTGGATGAATCTATGCAACGTATAGGACTTGAGGAAGGACAATGGGAACATCGGGAGAATTGGAAAGCCAGGTTGAAGGAAGGGAGACAGCACTAGCTGTAGCAACCCTATTATATATATATATATATAATAAGGTTGCTATTTATATATATATAAGATCGATAATAAAAAAACTGGATTCGTCACATTTTGAGAAGGAATTATCTACAGACATTACTATTTTATGTAAACATGTAAGGTAGGATAGGGCGAGAAAAAAAGAAGATATTACATGTTAGCAGATTTGTTTATGGGGGAGAAATTCTAAATAAATGAAAACAGCGGCACAGGATAGAATAACGTGGAGAGTATAGTTTAGCTGTAACCTGTCTTGGGACAGATTGACCGGTGATGATGATGCCACGTTTATATTTCAACCTTTTTACATTAATCATGCTTAATATATGTCACTGGCAGGGTAATTGATGTCCTCTTAAGAGTATTTGTTACTTGTGTGACTGACAAGCACCTAAAAAATATAGGGGTTTTTACAATTTTTTTATGAAAGCCAAAGTTTAAAGTGTAACGTGCGGGAGAACATGATTTATTGTCCATAAAAGTACGTATTTTTAAAGTAAATACTTTTCAAATGGAATTCTTATCATGGGAGAAGGTTGATGAGTGATCTTAAAAATGGTGACATTGGGGGAGAACTTATTATCGCATAATAGAGGACGAACATTATAGAGAACGAATGATGGATGCGCACGTTCATAAAACAAGTACTGTATTACGAGTACTGCGTTGCAGATTTACAATTTAAATTGCGTCTGGTAGATCAAGACGAATCACAGAAAATTTAGTCCGTTACTAATCAGACTAAGTATCCGAGATCCTGAGCGGAAAAGAGTGAGGATGCGCTGGATGAATCTGAAAGAATAATGTTGAACAAAATATATAGGAGACAGATCTATCCATAGTTAAAAAAATGAAGCAGGCACGGCTTTGGTGAATCTTCCTAGCCTAGTTAAGCATCTGCTCGTGTAGAACCCAGATAGCAAAACAATAGTCACAAGTCCGTAGGTGAGACGGAAAGATGATGTGAACCAAGAAGCTTGAAAGGGCTGTGATATACGTAGAGGTAAGTGATTACATAGTGGCGGACTTCAGCGGGCTAAGATGCAAGCAGACTTGATGGTGATTATTATGTACATTGTTATTTATTATGTTTAAAGGCACTTTTACTTACTTTTTCTCGTATTTCAGTTTTCTTGGAAGCACAGAGTGACGAATTAGGATGTGACTGGAAGAGTAGGAAAAGAAAGGAGAGTGTTGGATATAATCAGTGGCAGGAAGAAAAATTGTTTGGACCAATGTAAGCGGCAAACACAAGGTAATGTGATGGTAGAAACACTGGAGGGGTGGTAAACGGACAGCGGAAAGAGGACATAGGAGAGGCCATACGGATGCGGTATCACGTAATGAGGATACTAGCCCAGGATAGCAAAGCAAGGGACCATCAAGGGCGTATTTACGGGGAGGACGAATAGGACTGGATCCCTCCCCCCTATACCGTCGAAAAAATTGACTAATTTTGTTAATCTCTTAATTTTTAGTCTACTTTATTATTTTTTTCAACTGTGTACGATAATATAGTAGGTAATAGTAGCCTAGTAACTCCTTTTTAAATATACAAACAGGTTTATTACACAGCATTTTTGTAAACGTTTGAAATATGAAATATAGGAAAATCAATTCAGTCAATAAATATCTTCTAAACAATGTTTGAATAACGGGTAAATTTATTGTGTTATTACCGTTATTTTAATGCGATTAATTCCAGGATATTATCATACGTTTTTCAACCACTTTAAACGTAGTAATATTGATTAGTATTCAATTGTTTTTTCTTTGGTATAAGTTAACTCGACCGGACCCCCCCCCCAAGACCAAATTTTAGATATAAGCCACTGGAGGGACCATGCCCTGTAAGTCGTGCCCTTGGTCAACGATAATGTATTTCAGGTACTGTAACGGTCAGTGTTAAAGTGGTGAAACACAATATAGCTACCATCTGTTCTGAGCACATCAAACAGTTAGTTCCCTATCTCTTGTACCAATTAGTTTTTTATATTCTATCACTCCATGGCAAATGATCAGTGTAGGCTAGATCCATAAATAATAATAATAATAATGTACGGGTGTTATTCAGAAAGTGCACTGAGTAAGCTTCGTTGGACGTGTTTATAATGTCGAAAAAAATTCGAGACGCCCGCCGCGTGTGAAAGTAGGTATGTGATTCGGTTCTTGAATGGAAAGGCGTTAGGCCTAAAACAATTGAAATTCACAGTCAGATTTTCGATATTTATGGAGAAGGAGCAGTGAGCGATTCAACGGTACCAAGATGGATATGACTTTTTGCTTAGTCCTGTCCAGTGTAAGCGACGTAGGATGCTTACCTGGGACATTGCGATGATCATCTCACTACACACACACACTTCACACACACTGGCGCTGCAACGCAACATTTCTCACAAAGTTTGGCTGGCAACAATTTGATTACACGTCTTACACCCAGACCTTACATCAAGCGAATGTAACCTTTTCAAGCATGAGAAATGCTTGGTGGCGAACGGTGTCAAAGAAGCTACATGGTTCAAGTCACAGGCGGGAAATTTCTACGACGAAGGTACACAACGGCTGATGCCTCGGTATGAAAAGTGTTCCAAAAATGACGAAAACTACATAGAAATGTAGTTTAAGGTGAGCACTTTAAATAACAATAAAAATATTTTGTAAATATATTCTTAGTTTCCTTTAATAGCCTATCGGAATTTACTTTATGAATAGCCCTCACAGAATAAAAAGAAAAGAATTTACTGCTTCATCTCTAAAAATTCTTTACATGTAACGTACTTTTAACTGTCAGGTTTTTCAATTGACCGCTGTGAAACACGTAAAGTTAGGATTTTTGGAATGCAAGTTTGTTTACAGTTTGGAGGTGCGTGTTTAATTTTGCAGCACCACTCAAAAACCGAGACGTTTAGTGATACGACTGCTGGGCATCGTTTGCCTCGAGTTTTCCTAAATAATAAATAAGCGTGGTGCGCTCACTGCTCACCGACTTTGCAATGATAACGAAAATTTTATACTTTTTCCTAGGACGAGCTGTCTAATACTAGAGAAGTTCTCCCTATCGTGTTGAATTTCCATTTGTAATGATTGACAAATACCGAATTAGAAAAGACGTTTAGCGTCAGTTCTATCATTTATTATAACTCATTGATGTACAGTATAATTGATAACTTCAAATTAATTATAGAATCAGACTGATAAAGTAATTAAAAAATTAATCTTATCATAAGAGACGCGCCATCTTCCTTCATAATATATTAAACAGAAATTTCGTTATACTGCCTCTTCTCTGATGAGTATGATCGTTCAAAACGGATACAACTGGAACAGACATCTGGAAATATCGGTTACTACTTACTATGACGAAAGAAATAAGTGAGTAACCCATTACTGGGATGTTTCTCATCAGGGAAGGGTATATCTGAACCCCAAAACGTGGCTTTAAAACAAACACAAAACAACGCCGTTCTTAAAATTATTTCTGATTTTTAGTTCACAGACCATATATGTTACTCTATTATTATTATTATTATACTATTGGTAGTAGTAGTAGTAGTAGTAGTAGTAGTAGTAGTAGTAGTAGTAGTAGTAGTAGTAGTAGTAGTAGAAGTAGGAGGAGGAGGAGGAGGAGGAGGAGGAGCAGCAGCAGCAGTAGTAGTAGTAGTAGGACTATATTATGTCTTGGTGTGTGATTGTTGTTAGTATTACTTATGTGCACTAAGTTTTTGTTTGTTAGCGTAGGTTTCCAATTCATAATTAATACTTTTCAGTTTTTTCAAGGTTTATTGTACGTGTAAGAATAGATTAGTATTCCTTACATACACACATTTTTGGATTTAATTTTTATAATTTTTACTAATACGTTCAAGGGAGCGGGTTGATTTTTGTTTCATGAAGTTAATTAATAATAACATTTAATATTATAAGATTCAGACTAGAATTTCTCCCTTTTGTTTTTAATTTTGTTTACTAATATTTTAAACGTTAATTTAATTTTAATGTTACTATTATTATTTGTATTATTTTAGTTTACCTAGTCCACCATGTAGGATGATGGTGGTCTAGGGATTCAGTGTAAATTCGCTTGCTATTTAAGAGGAATTTTTTGTTTATTATTACATTGACCCAAAATTTATTAAATTCAAATATACTCGTACACTTCCTGCTTTTTACATTGAGAAAGAGAATTAGCGTAGGTAATTATAAAATGAGCGAACATTTTATTTTTAAGTAAACATAATTTTAACTGTTGTCTTTATAATATAGTTTTATTATTTATATTTTTGTATATTATATTTCTGCAAGAGAGTAATACCCTTCTGAAACTTTTAAATAGGTAAAATAGTGTTTGTTGTGAGGCCCATGGTGTTGGCACATTCTGCTGAAAGTAAACTGTACGACGAACCGTTCAGATCAAAATGAATAAAAGCCGATTTTGCAGTATAGTTTAATCTTACATTATAGTATTTTGCAGTATAGTTTAATCTTGTCTTATAGTGTTTTGCAGTATGTTTAATCTTGTCTTATAGTATTTTGCAGTATAGTTTAATCTTGTCAGTAGTGTGTTGGGGAGAATACTGAAACATTGACGTCACGATCAGCTGACCGGGGGGGAGGGGTGACGTCACGATCAGGTGCATGTAACGTCACAGGTATGTGACGTCATCAGGTGCCGTCATGAGCAGATGATCAGCTGTTGATGACGTCATGAGCAGATGATCGTGAGGTCGTTGATCCGGTCACGATGGAGACGTGTCTTCGTGTTTCAGTATTCTCTTCGTGTTGTGCCGAGTGGGGTTGTGGTTGGCGTGTATGTGTATGCTGGTGGTCGGTCGGTGCCGGGGTCGGGCTCGGGCTCGGGGCGAAGCGTCGCTCGCGATTGTCGACAAAGACTGAACGGTATAGGTTACGAGTCCTGTTTATATAGGCGAATTGTTTATAGGAAGTGGATTGTTGGGAATTGTACAACCCCATTATCGAATGAGCTCAAAATAATTTAAAACAACCAATATTTTATGTAACATAAACAAACCAGGTAGCACCATTTAAGTCATTAACAAATAAATAATAAAAATAATTAAGCAATAAACAGCAATTTGAGATCACAAAACGTGTAATTGTTCATAAGTTATACCAAAAGACCTACCTACTCGGAAACATTGATAGAATAGCACGACAACGTCTAAACAATTAAGCAATAAACAGCAAAAATTCCAATAAAAAAAATCAAACCCGTCCACGAAAGTCAGCGAGAGTTATCGCTCCGACCGCGGACGACGAAACACTGACCCTAACAACACTTTGTCATTCTTATAAATGGTGGGTAGCGGGCGGTGGAAAGGAACGAGGAGGGGGAAAATAACGTGCATACAAAAAAAAAACTGTAAGAAGTGCACCGTCAGGATTTGTACAACTCCATTATCGAATGACCATCAATCAAATCGTATACCCTTAAGACTTCTGAACCAGTACTCCCTCCTCACAAAATTTAGTTCCATATAACTATAAACAAAGTAAATTATTCCAGCTGTAAGAAATGCAAAGCTAAAAAATACCGAAACGTTTAAAGAAGTGGGTACTGGAACGTAAAATCCTGTTTCTGTACACGTGCGTATTCGAACACAAAATTTACCTCGTTAAAAGTTAGTAAAACGTATTACCAACCATTTATAATTAGGAAGATGAAAAATATAAAAATATAATAAATAATTTTGCACATTATAAAAGTAATATATATACAAAAATACAAAAATGTAATGTGAATCAATGTAAATAGGTGGTAAGCCTGTAAAAAGTATAATTAAGAAAAATAATCGTAGATATTACAAAAATAATATATACAAAAAATACAAAATTATACAAAAAATGTAATGAATAAAAATATATACAAAACACGACCGACATGTTGACACCTATACATTTCGACATTACCCCAAACGAAGAACACCGCATATAATTATTTAAAACAAAACGCGGGATTTATACAAAGGCACGTGCCGTCGAAAGAAAAAAAAACAAAAAAAAAACGCTGTAGTGCAACAGAGGATGGGCAACAGCTACACAATGTCATACTTGCAGAGGGAGGCGGACAAGTGTTTCGTGTGCGAGGGGAGCGAGTCTGTGTGTGTGTGTGTAGACAACACCAACCCCAAGTAGCTCGGCGAACAGGCGAGGTAACAAAGTGAAGATTTAGGTTCTTGGCTATACTAACTAAAATGGTAAAACTGACGTTTAGTACTGGCAGAACAGTCATACTTTCTAGCTGAAAACAATAAACTATGTCAAAGTCGGATGCAATTGACTAAGCGTCATTAACTGTGTTTGTTACAAAACCCATTATAAAGTATAATCAAGAAAAATAATTTTGAACAGACAAAATGGCCGAGTTCCCTTTCCCACGGTCCATATAATATAGCCACTAAGCTAAGTGCAGCAAGTAATTGAATTTATTTTAATTGAAGATCAGACTTTCCAGCACATTTGAAATTCTGCAGTGACGCATGAGCATTCAAAACAAGAAGCACATTTACTGAGAATAATTTACACCACTTTCTTAATGCATGTTTCCTAAAACGTTATACATACTATTAACACAACTACCATTCAAACGCTAAACGTCTCCTAAGGATAAAACTGCACGTGCTACGCCTTCAAATACAGTTGCAAATTGTTAAATAAACTTCGCCAAAATTACAAATTATGCTTGAAGGTTCACTCTTTCTACAAAATACAGAATATCACAATGTGAAAACATGAAAGGCTCAATATTTGACAAGTTAATCGTTAAATGTATTGAACTTCTAAAATTGAAAATTTCATAAGTTGTTCTTATCCCCACAGGCGACTCTTATCTCTAAACTTAATTGACGTTCACCCTGTGAATGAGTTCTCTAAGTATAAATTATAAAGTTGAAATAAAATTATTACTTGAGAGTGTGTTTATAAGTTAGCCACTCCCTGTTGTCAATAAAACGGTGATCGAACAGTCAAAACCCTTATGCGACAGCTAACATAATTGTATGTTATTACTACTAATTTTTGGCTAGTTCCATTTAAATCTGAAAACACTACTTCCACTTCGTAAATGCTAATAACATAGCGTATACACTTGAGCCTTTTAAAATAATCTACAAAAGAGAGCAATGTAGAAATGTTCCAGGATGCATGTTTTCTAAAACGTCATACACTCCAATAATTTAATACTTAAATGTAGTATCTGTTAATATGTTAGATTCGGACTACTCGCTGGCGCCGGAACGCAGAAAAGTCGGCGAGCACGAGTTGCCCGCGTACAGCAAACGATTCAATTACGTATTTGAAGAACTTCCATTTGCCCGCCACCGGTACTGTTGAAAAACTGATCACCAGCCTCGAGAATAAGAAAAACTACACCGTACACTACAGAACGTTGCAGCTATACATTAAACTCGGCATGTAATTTAAAGCCGTCAATCGCGTGTTAGCGTTCTGTCAGAGGGCGTGGATGAAACCGTTCACAGACTTTAATACGGAGAAACGCAAAGCCGCGACGAACGGTTTCGAAAAAGACTTCTTCAAACTAATGATCAACGCGATGTACGGCAAGTCGTTAGAAAACGTCCAGAAACGTATAGATTTTCGTTTAGTATCCAACGAACGCGAAATGATAAAGCAGAGTGCGAGCCCGAGATTCGTGCACGCAAACGTTATGAACGAAGACTTGGTAGGCGTGATGATGAAAAAGAGAACCGTGTATCTCAACCGTCCGCTGTACGTGGGATGCACCGTGTTGGACATTAGTAAATACGTGATGTACAGTTTTCACTACTAGTTCATAGTCGCGAAGTACGGGTCGCGAGTTCGATTGTGTATGATTGTGCTCTTTGTTGTATGATATACGCACCGATAACGTGTACGACAATATTAAGGAGAACTTTCATCTATTCGATACGTCGGAATAACCCACGACCCATCCCTGTTATAGCGTGGTAAATAAAAAACGCTTAAGAACGTTCAAGGATTCCCATCGCAACGCACGCACGCGAAACCCATCGTCGAATTCGTTGGTTTGCGCGCGAAATCGTATTCGCTGCTGGTGTTCAGGACGACGACGATAAAAAGGAGAAGCGCGTAGCGAAAGGGGTGCCGTGAGTGGCTATACAAAACCGATTGACTCACGCGGATTACAAACGCTGTTTGCTTTCACCGATATCGACTAACCGACAAACGTACACGTCCGCGCAGATCATACGTAGCGAAGACTATCGACTCTACACGCGCCATATAGTGAAACTGTCTTTGTCACCGTACAACGACATGAGAGACATCTTGGACGACGGGCAGAAAACGCTAGCCAACGGTCATTACAGAATTCGCGAGATGGAAGAGGAACGTGCGGTGCACCGGGGTAGCGTGTTACGGACCGCAAACCGTGAAACCGTGATTCGGTACGCGTGTAGAGCTTTAGAGGCGGAGGAGAAGGAGGAAGAAGAGGATATATATAGATAGGAAGCGATTAACGAGCGCGATTCAGTATTCGAACGTGTTCAGGTGCCTGTATTACAACGGATCATGTGTAGTGCGCGACGGTGTGAAAGAAAGTCACTTTAGCGCATGTACCGACATTTCTGCGCATGCGCAAGAAAATAACGCGTTACTCTTATTCTGTTGAGATGGTGTAACCGTTCGAGACACGAGGCGAGTGGATGGTAAACGCGAGAAAACAACGTGGTTACAACGGTGTACTCTATGTATGAACGTCATGTATAACAATATATTGTAGTGTGTGTGTGTGTGTGTGTGTGTGTGTGTGTGTGTGTGTGTGTGTGTGTGTGTGTGTGCGACTTACACTACACAATGCGATGTCGATTATTATAAGTACGTGTACAGTAGTTAAGTATTGTGTATCGGGCAGGATATCGAGGTGCGTAGTCTGAGTTTTTTCACGTTATGTGCGAGAGAGATATGATCGATTGTAACCGGCTACGTCACTGGCGCGGTAGAGATACTCATAAACGTAGTCGAGTTGTCTGAGACGAGTCACTCGCACGGTGGAAACACCTGTAAACTCGCCTCGATTTAACAGAATCTTTGTGTGTGTGTGTGTGGGTGTGTGTGTGATACGTGAAAAAGACGCTTCTTGATATTCCAACCATATACCAAACTATTAGTTTAAGTGAAAAAAATAATAAAAAAATAAAAAATTTATAAAAAAATAGCTTTAGTCAGCATTGTGTACTGTAGTGTACGTTTGATGTTTTGCCCAACACTGAACACGTTGAAAGTTCTGAGTTCTTAGCGTGTTAAGTGTTTGGTAACGCTGAAGTAGGCCTGTTTCATTCGTCCGTGAAACGGGGAAACCACGTAAAAAAAGCGAAGCGTATCTTGTCTCACCCCCGGGTCGCTTGGAAATGACGAGAGTACATACCGTTGTTTTAATTATACGTAATTGACACAACGCTATGTATGGACCTAAGTATAAAATTCACTACAATAATTTATGTCAGTGTATTTCACAATACTCGACCGGCTACAGGAAAAGTATTGTTACAACTGTTGCACCATATCACCGTGACACAGTATGGCGCAATTCAATCGATAGAACTGTTGCACCTTACCACCGTGAAACAGTATGGTGCAATACGTGTTGACAGGATGTTGTGCAATAGTTACACTCAATAGTAGAACAAGAGGGGATTGTCCGCCTATATAAACGGGGCTCGTTAGCTATACCGTTCAGTCTTGTGTCAACATTCGCGAGCATCGCTTCGTCCCGAGCTCGAGCCCGAGCCCGAACCCAGCACCGACCGACCACCAGCATACACATACACGCCAACAGAACCCCCCTCCCCTTCCGCCTCCCTCGGTAAAACATGGGGAGAATACTGAAACACGAAGACAAGTGTCGATCAATTGACCAGGTCAACGACCTCACGATCAGCTGCTTGTGACGTCACTGAAACAGCATGACGTCACTGAAAAAGGAGAGCGACGTCACTGAAACCGTGACGTCACAAACAGCTGATCGTGATGTCACCCCCCCGGTCAGGTGATCGTGACTTCACTGTTTCAGTATTCTCCCAAACACACTACTCTTGTCTTATAGTATTCTGCGGTATAGTTTAATCTTGTCTTATAGTATTTTGCAGTATAGTTTAATCTTGTCTTACAGTATTTTGCATTATAGTTTAACCTTGTCTTACAGTATTTTGCATAATAGTTTAATCGTCTTATAGTATTTTGCAGTATAGTTTAATCTTGTTTTATATTACTCTCTCTCCTCCCGGCAACCTTTCCATTTCAAACTGTCTTACATTACGAGCTTATGAAGTCTCTATCACATTGACTCATATCTAACCTTTGAAAAACAAAATAAATAACATTGACTGGAATTAAAAAAATAAATAAAACTATTTCTGAATCCTACACGTATAGTACAACTTATTTCCGATAACTGTTTTTTACGTATAGGCTAAGTATTAATAAGTTAACAAAGAATGTTGAAAGTGAACAAAGCTGTACGTAAAACAAAATTAACGTATTAACAAAAAGAAACAATACTTAGCAAAAACTGGATTCTAACATAAAATGTGAGAAAACTGTGAAGCACTACTCAAGTAAAAATGGTAACTCATCATAAGTTTAAGCAGTGGCGTATGCTGAGTTCGAGACCTGGGCTAGCTCACCTTAGAATTGAAGAAAATGCACTGGAGGGGGTCCTCCCCTCGTTCATATTTCAAGCTTTTTGAAGTGATGTGTTGTTGTGACACCATGCCAATGCATTCTAACTTATATAATAATGACTGATAGTTCAACAATAATTATGAAATGGCATCATTAGAAAGACAAAAGCAAGCAAAGAACTTCAGTACTTCATTTATTTGTTTATAGCATACATTTGTTCCGCCGAAGCCACTAGGGCCGGACGGCGGTAGTGAAACAAACAAAAGATTACAGAAAGCAAGAACTATATCATTACATCATGAGGAAATAATATATAATTATACTGAAGAAAGTTTGACTTACTTCGACGACGGCTCTGTGTAGACTTATTTGAACAAGAACTCCATTCTTCTCTCCTTTTGTGTGAATTTCAGGATTACACTTTCATAAAATGTTTCTTCTGACCACTTTCTCATATTAAGAAGAATGTTTTTCTCAATAGATATAACAGCCAAGTTGCTTAACCGGACTTGTCCTTGTGTGGCTCTGAGGTAAGTCTTAATCCTCTTTAGAGCGGAGAAACTTCTTTCAACAGTTGCAGTTGTAGATGGAAATGTCAATGTTAATTCTGCTAGTTTGTACACGTCACTAAACACTATGTCCAAATTATTGAGTTTCATATAAATAGTAATCTCATTCACTGATTTTTTCTTATACTCATCTAGAGTATAAAGCACATTTAGTTCATTTTTGAGGCGAACAATGTCAAAGTATGAACTATATGGTTCTTTAAGTTCTGTCATCAGATTTTGTGGGAAACTTTTACAAAATGTATCAAAATTGTTTGAATCCAATAAAGACACGAATTTAAGATCCTTTTGGGACTCAAACCTCAATTTTATCTGGGACATCACTGTGTCCAGAATTTAGTTAAAAATACGCTGCCATTTGGAACGGTCATCATTTCTCTGTCTTTTGTGTCTTGGTTCATATTATTTATCTTCATATTCAGAATTACTTGTAGCTTCTGTCCATACAAGATCAAAATCCTCATCTCTAATTTTCTGCAGAGTATCATAGAATTCATTGACTTTGTTCATGCAGTAAGAAATGTCCAAACATTTTTTTTGCATTATGTCAAAAAGAACATCAGAAATTGCAAATATTTTGCTGAAAC